>QLNU02014745.1:67226-79184 GCA_006491805.2 Dysdera silvatica | reverse complement strand
TATATATATGGCCTGCAAAAGGGTTGCTGGTATCTAACTGGAAGGAGACCCACACGCTGAACGTATGTGACGATGTGTGGAACCGGCCAGGCCAGTAACCTAGTGTCCTACCCCGCCTTCAAGTGGTGCAGGCTGAGCTTTCTATTTATGTGGCAAATTAATATTTGCTACACGGATAGAAAGGCGGAAGGGGAGGGCTAATTCACCAACCCGTCTAGCCAGCGTGGTGAAATTATGGCTAATTCCTCCATTATGTTGACACACCAGAAACCATGGCCCCTAGTCTCCAGGTGCTGGAGTGCTCCTGATCAAGGCAGCGGTCAGTGTGGCATGAAAGCAGGGGGTGCTAAGAATCACTGGAATGGCCCAGGCTGCCGTTTGTTATTGACCTTGGCTACGTTTAATGGACGATCCCTTGCTTCTGAAGCAAAACTTCAGGAATTGGAAGAGGAACTAGACAAGATCAAATGGGACATTGTAGGACTCAGTGAAGTTAGAAGAAAAGGTGAAGAGTTGGTGGAACTGAAAAGCGGACATTTGTTTTACTATAGAGGAACGGAAACTGGAAGAACAAGTGGTGTTGGCTTCTTAATCAACAAAAGAATTAAAGACTGTCTTCTGGAAGTTGAAAGTACATCAGATCGAGCAGCGAGGCTTGTTGTTCAACTAACCCAGCGATACCAACTTCAAATAGTACAGGTATATGCACCAACATCAAGCCATACCGACGAAGAGGTTGAAGAATTTTATGAAGAAATCAAAGAGTTACACACCAAAGGGAAACAACATATCAAGCTCATCATGGGGGATTTCAATGCAAGAATTGGACAACAGGAACAAGGAGAGACATCGGTTGGTAAATACGGATATGGGGAAAGGAATGAACGTGGCGATCAACTCATAGAATTTGCCGAAGCTGAAAATCTTAGCATCATGAATTCATTTTTTAAGAAGAAACTACAAAGAAAATGGACATGGAAACACCCCAATGGAGGAACCAGCGAAATTGACTATATACTGGCAAACAAGAAATCAATTATTGAAGATTGCAGCGTACTGAACAGATTTAATACTGGAAGTGATCATCGAATGGTGAGATGTAAAGTGCACTTAAATACTAAATTAGAACGACAGAAGCTCATTAGGAAACAAGTAAGTAAGAGGGTGGATCTAATGAAACTGAAAGTAAATACCGAGGCATTCAAGTTGGAATTAAAAAATCGCTTTTCTGCACTGGAAGGACTTATTGATGAAAGTGATATCTCAGAAGCAAATGAAAACATTGTTAAGACAATAGTTGAAACTGCTGGGGAAATTGGTGGTGTAACCTGTAAAAAGCACAATAGCAAATTATCTGAGAAGACGAAACAGCTCATGAAAAGGCGAAGAGATATGAAGGTGGACAATCGAAATACCAGTTCCAGGATTGAGTACATAGAACTTTGTAAAACTCTGCGCAAAAGCATGAAAGAAGACATAAGAAAATTCAACTGTGAGCTAGTAAGGAAAGCCATTGAAAATAACAAGAGCCTTAGGGTTGTTAAAGGAAGTTTATCTGTTGGGAAGAAACACATCATTGCATTAAAAGGAGAGGATGGCACCGTAACAAGAAATAGGGAAGAAATACTTAGAAGAGTTGAAGAATTCTACAAAAAACTATATGAAAGTAACAGTGGATTAAACGAAGACACTGAAATAGTCGAAGGAACAGCTCCTAAAATCTTAAAAGAAGAAGTTTCATTTGCAATAAAAAATATGAAGAAAGGAAGAGCCCCTGGTGATGATGGTATTACATTAGATATCCTAAAAGAAGCTGGAGAATATGTAGAAGACATACTTGCAAAATTCTTTACCAAATGTCTTAACAGCGGTAACATACCAAACCAATGGGATTCTGCAACAGTAATTCTTTTGCATAAAAAAGGTGATAAAGAGGATTTGAAAAATTACCGACCAATTAGCTTGTTACCTGCTATTTATAAAATCTTCACAAAAGTGCTAACACATCGCCTGCAGAAAAAATTAGATGCAGCTCAACCAAGAGAACAAGCTGGATTTCGAAGTGGATTCAGTACAGTGGACCATATTCAAGTATTAAGAGAATTAATTGAAAGAACACATGAATATGAACTTCCATTGTGTGTTGCATTTATTGACTATGAGAAGGCCTTTGACTCTATTAAAACATCAGCAGTCATCAACTCTTTAAGATCAACAGACATTGAGGATGTGTACATTGACATATTGAAACGTGTGTATAAAAATGCAAGTGCAAAATTTCGGTTACATAAAGATACCAAAACTATCAAAATTGGTAAAGGTGTGAGGCAGGGAGATACCATTTCTCCAAAACTTTTTACTTCAGCTTTACAGATGATTTTTCATCAAATAAATTGGAATAACAGGGGAATAAAAATAAATGGTGAATATTTAAATCATTTGCGGTTTGCTGATGACATTGTTATTTTTTCAACGAACCCATCAGAACTCCAAGACATGGTACAGGAGCTCTCAACTAGAAGTAAAGAAGTTGGACTCAAGATGAACCTACAAAAAACTAAAATCATGTTCAATAATTTCGTAGAGGAAACAAAAGTACAAGTTGACAACATTGAGCTAGAAATTGCTGATTCATATATTTACCTTGGCCAGCTGATTTCAATGGATGGCAACATTATGAAAGAACTCAACAGACGTATTAAACTTGGCTGGAGTGCATTTGGAAGAAACAGTTTTATCCTGAAGAGGAAATTGCCGTTGTGTCTAAAAAGAAAGGTCTTCAACCAGTGTGTATTGCCAGTCCTCTCTTATGGATCAGAGACATGGAGTCTAACAGTTGGAGCAATACGAAAGTTACAGACAACGCAAAGGAGCATGGAGAGGTGCATGCTTGGAATAACTAGGAGAGATCGAAAAAGGAACACTTGGGTGAGAGAGCAAACTAGAGTAGAGGACATCATTGTTAAAGTAAAAGGGCTGAAATGGCGATGGGCTGGGCATATTGCAAGAAGAACTGATCAACGATGGACAACAGAAATTCTGAACTGGATTCCAAGAGACCACCGAAGACCTAGAAAACGTCCTCAAACTAGATGGGTGGATGAAATAAGAAAACAGGTTGGGGTGACGTGGAAGCGAATTGCTCAGGATAGACTTGTGTGGAAAGCATTTGGAGAGACCTTCATCCAGCAGTGGATAGATAATGGTTGAATATGATGATATATATATATATATATATAAATTTCATTTTTCTTTCCCCTAAGGCTACTGAAGAATTATTTTTAGTTCACCATACCAATGAAGTCATTAGAACGAAATGCACATAGAAATCTTGAAATTTCTAAACCACAATACAAATACAGTAATGTAACGTCTGAGTTTTATAACACAAAGACAGCAAGGATCGTGCTGCACCAGGACCTACAGTTTTCGAAGGATGACCAGGGAACCAACCCCTAGGCTACAGTGAGCAGTTAGCCCATAAGCATTCTTTTTTAGGCACCATTGTGAGTTGAACCCAGGATAACTGCATGATAGGCAAATACATTATCACTGCACCATTGAAAGGCCAATACAATTATAGACATTCGAGCCTACCCATGTACAAACTTACACCAACTAAATATAAATGTATGCCCCATCCCACAAGTGTGATCAAAAATATGAACATTATGGCTGTATTGCACTGTTCTATTTGTATTATGTCCCACGATAGTATAATGGGTAATCTGAGACAGGATAGACAACTTTTAAGTGACCCCATAAAACTGTAATACATTTACACACAATCAAGCTTTGTAGGTATCTAACCAAGCTCAAAAGCTATGGTCATAATCACTGGGATATCAAATGATTGTGCATCAAAATGGTTTCACTAACCAGAAACTACAAATACTCAAATTCAGGTTAAGATTTCTGCATACACTCTATACTCTAATAATGTGTAGATTTCTAGTTAGTTCCACTTTATCCATAATCAACTAAAGATTAAACAGAATTTTATCATTTAACAGAAGCATGAATTTTAAACAATTGTGAAGAGGCCAGTTGCAATTTTATGTTCCAGATATACTTTGAGATAAAATTAATTTACTATAGTTTCCAAATCAAAACACCTTTTTGAACACTAGTATTTTACTTAGATTCAAATGTAGACTGACATGAAACTCAAACATGCAATGAAGTTTAACATGAATCTTAAATCCAGTATCTGTTGTTAGAAAGTATAATGTTCATTAACTTAAATTTTGTTTCAAAGCTAGTCAGTGGTTCACATTTGAAACAAAACTAATAATTTGATGATTCTTGAATTATGCTGAATTTACAAATATCTACATACTTACGGAAATTCATACTGTTTTGTATTTTTAGGGTGCACAGACAGAAAAGATCGTGTACCAGGATCTGCAGTTTTCCGAGGAATCCAAACCTCAACTGCCAAAGGAACCATTCAACAATAATATTGGGAGTTCAAGTGTGTTTGTGACTTAAGACAAGGATAGCAAGGGTCATGCTGTGCTGGGACCTTTAGCTTTCTGAGCAATCACCCTCATGAGGTCTAGGGAACCAACCCCCAGACTATGATGAGCAGTTGGCAAGGGATTTTTTTTTTTTTTGAGCACAGCTGGGAGTCTGACCTCTAACAACCACATATTAGGCAAATGTGTTACCAGTACACTACAGCAGAGCTGCTACTAAGAGTTAAACCTTGGTTAATGACAGACAAATATTACTGTAACGCAGTGGAGCTACATTTAAGAAAGTTTAAGGCCTAGGGAATCAGCTCCGAGGCTACAATGCATTAAAAGGAAGCAAGCTATTTTGTTTGTTCAATTAATGGATCTATGAAATTTGTAATATTCCAATGAAGCAATGTCTTCAGAATGCTGTTACTAAGAGCTAATGTATTCAACATAATGTTGCACTGATGTTTGTTTATGAAATGAAATACTGACTTTTCCTTCGAAATCTATAGCTTGTCCAACTTCTCGAGGATAGCCATCAATGAGAAATCCATTAGAATTCGATACTCTTTGGCTCATTGCTTCATGTAGAAGAGCTAAAACTTCATCCTGTATGCAGAATATATATAATTGATAAATTTAAGGAACTCTAAATAAAAATACAGTTAAGAATATACCTCAGCAGTTACTACATACACACAATGACTATATGAAAAATATATAGACAATATACTAAATTTGTATGATTGCAATTCACAGATGCACATGAACTTTTACTGAGAGTTTTAATAATAAACCCTATCTTCATTAATAGTCATATTACATTTTTATGCTAATATGCCATATAGAAATGAAAGATTTTCAGTATGGATTAGTCACAGAATCAACAAATAAATTTAAATTAGGTAAAATTGCAGTCAAGCTAGACATACCCAAATCAACAGTACGTGATATGATTACAAGAAAGAAAACTGATATTAACTCAAGGGGGGGAAGGGAAAGCCTAGGTAAACACGATAAGAATACAAGACAACCCCTAGTTGAAAATGTCCTAGTCTCAGTGGCACAATTTTCGATGTCTTCATCCGTATCCAAAAAAATTATTACTGTACAACAAGGGTTTTATTATGTGTTAACAGCATCAACTATTTCAATATCTATTGCAACACAGATCATGTCTATTGAAACATATTCATAATATGTAACTGAAGTGAAAAGAACATAAGCTCATGCATCTGTTACATCAAATTCAACATATGTCATTTCTAATAAATCCTGCTTTGCTGAAACACTATAGTTTTTGATGTTACTTCTCGGCTTACAGTTCTAAGCAATATCAAGGAATCCAACAGATGACTCCAATAGATCAAGACTGCTTGGATTAGTGTCATTTTCAAATAACTTAACATTCAGAATGGCATCAAGTCTTCCCAAATTACTTTTGCTTAGACTAACTATAGCCAATTACACATTCGGAGGCAATGTGATTAATGGGACAACATTAAACTGCACTCTGCTCAAACACAGCCATTATGGTCTAGGGATCGATAAATGATACTGAACTATAAGTAGAGAATGGGTTATAGCCACTAAAAACTAGCAAAATATGCATATACATGCACTTAAAACTGATAAACATGCACCTAAAATGAACAAATATACACTTAAATATTTTTATTTTAAAAGCATGCGTCCATTTTAAAACAGAATCATTAACTGCTAAGTAGAAATATTCGATATACGCAAAATGATATGCTTTATACAATAATTTTTATTTCAGCAATCACATGTCTCAATATTCTGAACAGATAAGCTTTGGCTTCTATAATTCAATAGCAATTTTAGGGGGAAAACCCTCCAGAGCTAGAGAGATTGGACAACGTTTATAAAATTTTGTGGAATATCTGTTGCAGATAGTTTATATCCATTATAGGTTAACACCCACATCTGTCGATAAATAATGATACAGAATTTTACCCTCTGTAAATGCATGTTTAAGCTGGCGTTAAGTTAACTGCCAGTCTAGCACAAACTAAATCTTCAGTTTATCTAATAAGGATAGTAGCTATAGTTTAGTTATGACTACAGTTTTGATACCCTATGTCGTCATAATTAAACATAGAAGTTTATAAATTCCTTTGTCTTTCTGCTTAGAGAAATTAAAAGCTTAGTTTTAGCTTTATGGGGAAATTTCCCCAATAGCAGAATAATAAAATGTTTAAAATTACTAAAAACCTAAAAATATGCATTTATATTCATTGATACCAAAGACAAATTTATAATTACATAAACAATACGCACATGCATATAATCCAGGCTCTAATGGTAAGCCAGTCTAATCAGGTACGCACTGCAAGTAATTTAACAGCTTGCCAGCACACTGATCACACCTTGAAACCTACAGCACACTCCCCTTCATAATTGAGATGGGCAATACCTTATTTCTCAGTATAACACTCATTCGTACATTAAAACACCTCACAGAAATGCCTACGAGGTACAAACTTGCTACTATGATCTCTACTAGATCACCATATGTATAATCAATAGAAAACATCACCGACATCATGGGCCAACCACCCACAGGCTCAAATACAGCCACCACAAAACTTTTGACATTTTGAACAAGCACAGCAAGCAGTACATCAAGACTATACAATTCAATGCTATGACTGATAATGCAATGCATCACTAACAAAAGATGTCATTCCATACTAATACAACTAAGTTTTTCTTGCACAATAGACATGTTTTTTGATACTACGGAAATACTGTGCTCATCTTATTTACTACCTAACCAATCTTGTCCATAAGTTTCAGATGAATCACACATCCCTTTCTTGGTGTTGCAATAACAATTTTTATGCAATGTATAATGTGACCAGGCTCACTCTGGCAGAAGAACTTTGGCAAGGGAATCCGACAAGTGACAGCCACTGAAACATAATCTACGAAACAAAATGTAAAATTTAATATCAAAACCTCTTCTGTGCTGCATGAAATTTTGAGTAAGCCAATATACCAGCAATGAAAGCAGAGATAAAATTAATACAATATGAAGTTGCACCAGGAGATTCCATAATTTATTTTGATATAGAAGTTTCTGCCCTCACTTGATGAAGGGAGCAGTTGGATATTGAAACATGGTTTTTAAACCTTATGCCAGTGTTCAAATAAGTTATGATACAGAAATACTTTACTTTCTTCACTAATATTTGATATTCACAATGTGTTTTTTATGCTATGCCAGACAAGCCTTTCAACCATTAGTCTATTTCTGGCAGCCCAATGCAAATTAGATTCAGCAACAAATTCATTAAAATTTTCATTAGAATTAATATCTGCAATGTCTTTGGCACTCATTAGGGTAGATTCTAGTAATTTCAGAACATCCACAGAGAGCATATGAACATATTCATTAAACCAAGTCTATGCGTCTAAATAGTTATGATCTATAGCTATTTCAAATCATGCAATGCCTGTCGACCTGGCCAGATCTCAAAAAAGCTGCTAATTTAGCATAAAGCCCAAACTTTTCTCTTTGACACTGGTTTCATAACTTACGTCTGAACAATTTACTATGTGGTAAATACATATATATATATATTTGTTACATCAGTTTCCAGAACCTGTTGCCACTGAAATAATCTAGGAACCGTAATTTGAGACAAATGTAATTGTTAGATATTCTTTTATCATGTTTTGTAAATTTCATATTTGGCACAGTGGGAAATATTCTTCATTATGCCTTTGGTAATAGTAATATTTAACTATGTATCTGGCAATAAATGTACAAATAAATTTTGGAATGCTGGCAAAATTCAATCTTTGCCTGACCACCAGATACACATACACATTGAGGGCTCAACCAAAAAGGCACCTCAAATTCTTTAATCTTCAGAATTCTCACTCTTATCATTGACGTTTAATATTTTAAAACAAAGTTTCAATAAATATAAATTCATTTTTTGTGATGCAAGGGCCTACAGTTTTCTGAGGAAGCTGTCTCTGCTGCCAAGGGAACATCTCAGACCATGGCAGGCAGAAAAACCAGCATGCCTTCTACGATACAATTAGACGTCAGACCTAAGTTAATGGCTTTATAAATGAATGTGTTAATACTATACCATCCAATAGGTACCAACTCTATAGAATACTAGATCGTTTTTCTTCAGCTCTATCCATCCCCTTACTCCAAAATTGATGGGAAATACAGAATATAATTGAAGGTGAGACTTAATTTTTAAATTTTTCCTATCTCATCGACTTACTTGACTACACATATAGGTTCTTCTATTCAGGTTAATTTGTCTACCTAACTGCCTAATAATTTATATATATACAGAGAAAAAGCTTTGTTCCCCATCCTCGATGGCTTAGCAGTTAAGGCACTCCAGGCTCAATGGAGAGACCCTAGTTCGAATCTAGGTTAGGAACAATGCCTCTTTCTCTTATAACAAAAGCTCTAGCATGGGTGTCTGGATTTTCATGCATCAGGTTCATTATCGAAACTTCCAATGGAGTTTACACACTTTTTTCTAAAAAAAAATCCTGAAGACCATTTTTACATTTTTATCATTACTTTAATGTTGAGATAAAAATATATTATAAAACAATATCAAGGTCATAAAAAGGGAAACTGCCCTATGACAAAAATCTGGGATATCCATATTTACATTTCAAACACTAAATACTTTTTTTATTAATATTTTCAGATATTTAAAAAATACTATTCATTTGTTTAAAAACAAGTACCCACATTAGGAACAAGTTGACCTTTCTTCATGATATCGACTAATCGAGTTCCCCGTTCTGATCCAGATTTGCACTCGTCACGAAGTAAATCACCAGTAGACAAATGTGTGAAACCATACTTTTCTACTATTTTTTCACACTGAGTTCCTTTACCAGAACCTGGCCCACCTGAAATAAACCACAATAATTTTGTCATTCACTTCAGTAAGTGCCTTATGGTAGTGTAGTAATAATGTGCTTGTTTACTGTGCAAAATCCCAGATTTGAATCCCAATAACAGTGTGTCATTTTCATACAGATCCATAACTGGAGATTGCCTAGACCAGAGGTCTCCAAACTATGGCCTGAAAGCAAAAATTAACACTGGCCAACATAGAAAAATAAGACCAGTTTGGCCCGCAGATCAAGAATAAGCAAAATTGGCCCTTGGACTGAAGAAGATTGAAGACTCCTGGCCTAGACCAAAAGATTAAAAAATCCTGACCTTATATTTACAGCACAAAATGTAAGTAAAACTCATGTCGTTTAATGTCAGAAGTCTTAAAATCTTATACTATTGAGTAAAATTAAGTCGTTAATAAAAATATGCAGAAACATTTCAAGTGATTGGTTGGTTAGTTGGTTGTATTTTTTTTATGGCACAAGGACAGCAAGGGTCATTCTGTGCCAAAAAAGTTCAAGTAATATTATACATAGTAATATATTACAAACATGGAGCAGTGGTGTCCAACGTTCAGTACAGGAGCAATACTCAAAAGATTTCGCTTCACAGGTGATGAGGGATTAAGGGAAATTAGTAACGTTTTAACTTTCGATACTTCCACGTAATTGCCATAATGACACAAACTAAATTTTATGTTTATCATTAGCATACACAAGGAGTGTCGATAGGGACAGACAACCACCTTTGATTCCGACTCTTCGCCAAACAATTGAGGTAAATCCATCTTCCAGCCCTCGACAATTGTTAGCAGAACTCTATTTCACAGTCAAACATTATGCGTCACCTTCACTTGCTGGGGAAGATGAACAGAAGTCGCCTAGTTGTACCCCATGATTTTGACCCTAGCACAATCTCAGCAACCAGTGAATGTGTCATCATCTGCTACAAAACCCTTGTGATAATCCTTTTTTTCCACTAAACTGTGACCTCAGATGAAAATTGGATTATCACGACCATAATCTAAACATAAAAAACAAGTGGTTAGACCAGGGCCAGCTACCAGAACCAGTAGCCAAATGTGGTTTGAACACAAGGTGATGTGTGTATGGAGAAAGAATATCACGAATTTGTTCCAAAGGACCGTGGAATCACAGCTGAGCTTTACTCTGAACAAATTCAGCAAATACACGCTGCTTTGTTACAGAAATATTCAAATTTGGTCAATTGTAAACGGGTTCTGCTAAAACATAACGCTCCATCCCACGCAGCAAAATCAACCCTTTCAAAAATACAGGAACTTGATGGTGTGGAACAGGACCAAAAAAATCTATTGCCCGACATGCCCAGGACATGTAAAAATTTCAGCCGGGCATGTATTTTTTTTGGCCACATGCCCCACGGGACATGTAAAAAAATCAAAAGCTTTTAACGTTTTAGAAAACCTAAGACTTTAACAGATCTCTGGATTTTATTTAATTAAAAATAAACATCCATTTTTATTTCAGTGATTTTATCAATGTCCTAGTGACAATCTCGATACCTCAACACTGGTGCAAACTTAATAGGGAGCCCCAACAATAGTGGGATAAGATAAAAGCTCCATATCCACGTGCAAGTATTTGACGATTTTCAGCAAGTTCCGTGGAAAAACCTGATTTGGCTGGCATCTTGGCAGACTTCTTGACTAAGGTCAGGAGGCAGGATGAGTTCCGCCTTTCTGCACATGGACTGGTTGTTGCCGGTTTGTCAGTAGTACAGCGACATTCGTCCAGCTCCTGTTGATTTGCCTTTGGTTTTTTTCATCTCGTTAGTTTTAATGAAAATGGGTACTAGAAGTTTTCTTCAACCTCGAAATGTATCTGAATTGGGACACCCTACTAAAGCTAATAGTATCCCCATGGTTTCTATCCTAAAGTTAACCAACCTAAAAGGTGAATAAAATTCTTGTATTTTATAAGTATTTTTTAGTATCACATTTAAATCTTGTACGTACGGTGGAAATCGCTTATAACGACCAACCACATATAATGACAATTTTTACGAGTTTGGTTTCCTACTCTACTCCATACTAAATATGCCGATTATAGAGATATTGTATATAGCAACAAAACCTCCTATAATGATAGCGATTTCGTAATCTATGTAGATTCAAAGTAGAGAAATCCGTATTGGATATAATGCGACTTGACAGTTACATATCGGAATCGCATGTGGGTTCGAAACAACGCTAGAATCACGCTTATGTTATTAAAATTTAAGCGTTATTTTAATCTTGTTTATTTACAAATGCCGAGAAGTTTTTATTACCGCTAAACATGAATACTGAAGATGATTTATGATTAGCCTACCTTGTGTGCATTATTATAGGATACAATATTGGCTCAAATACTCGGTTCGTTACCTCCCTAAAACTAGCACAATGTTTCCAAGAACTCAAAATCTGGCAATTGGCACACAGTGACTACCTGCCATTGCTTTTCAAGGTGTTTTTTACGGTGGGACAGTACTACTCCATGCTTTACTGAGGGTTTTTTTGTGTTTTTTTTTTTGTTCTTTTTTTTTTAGTGGTGGGGTCAC
>QLNU02014745.1:52533-67126 GCA_006491805.2 Dysdera silvatica | reverse complement strand
GATAAATGTTTTTTTTAAATCAATAAAATTGCTGAACTACAATAAATGAGAATAAAATTCGTTTAAACTATCATCATTTTTACAGGAGCATGTTTATGACGTTAACAACACTGGAGGAAACAGATTTTAGCGGCCCTCAAAAATGTTTTAACATAGCGACAAAAAAAAAACACCACCTGACCAGAGTTTAGCATTATAAAGTTCTTCATTGGTCCAAACGCCAAAGATAAAGAGAAGTTATTGCAGTTAACTTAAAAATAGACGCTTTTAAATGAAGTTAGCTAGGGATGTATCAATCATTTGGCATTTCTTACTTAACTTCGATGTTGTGGATAAATGAAAGGATTTTATTTAGGTCTACTGAAGCATTATAAACACAAAGAAAAACCAGTACAACGTAATTATAAATTTCTGCTCAGAACTTTGCGGTAAAGTTCTTTTTTGTCAAAAACCGGGATGGAGGAATCCCTGTAGTGGCTATAAGGATGCCACAGGAAACATAACGTACATAATCTACTGATGCTAACACATTTGGCTAATAACGTGTATATTTTGATCACTATTAGAAGCTTCATGGGTGTTACGAGAAATATTGTTACACACAAAAGGTCAATGACCAAATACTCTGAGGAAATATATTAGGGCCGCTAAAGCTTATTTCTTGACACTTGCATTGCATTTTTTTAATGGCCCTAAATTTTAAAGGCCCTGAATTGCTGCCCAGCTTATCACCCCTTAAGCACAGCCCTGGTTTTTAGACAATTTGTAATGCTCTAATTGTAGTGCTTGCTATTTACCTCGCAATTTTAACACTTCATGCTTCACTTTAACATTTCAGCCATCATTAGAAGTCATATAATAAAAACTGTATAAATATAAAAATTATAAAATATTGCTGATTAGTTGAGTAAGGATAAAGAGGAACTATATACAAACCCCATGCAGCCAAACTTGTTCCCAAAATTCATGCTATACTCTTAAAATTAGCCCAAGAATTTACTGCATGGTCCATCTATGCATCACTCATATTATGGCTTGTCCATTAGAACATTGACAAAATGAACATCCGCGATGTTAAAATGAAGTTTCCAGACGTTTTTATGACTCAGTAATTTCTGAATTAGTAAAAGCCACTTCTCTCCGCAAACAACCGATAAAAGATTAATATGCACGGTTTTTTTTAGGTTTTTTTTAAATCTTATTTTCCCATTTTTACTAAGTGCATGCTTTTCTGATACAACAGGGTATGGCGCTTTCTTTATCTGATGTTTTTAGTAAGCAAGGGATGTAGAAGGCACCCTCCCCACTAGGCTTTTCTGATTCAGGAAAAATACTGATTTGTAAAAAATACCCTTACATACAAAAGAAACATGGCCAGTGCCTGGAGTTTATTTTGGCAATGTTCCAAGATACAAGCCAGGCTTTACGTATGCTGTCCCTCCACCCGCTGCCGCCAAAAAAACATCAGTAGAGCACAGAGCCACACACTCCCCTGTAATTCGAAAGCTTGCAATAGTAACAAAAAAAAACTGTACCTGCAGTGGTTATTAGCATCGATGAAAGGAAAGCAGGACATATTTATCCAATAGAATGAACCCCCCAACACTCATAATCCAACTTTAGTAAACTTCATGCTACAACATCGAGTTTTTTTCAAAATATTCAGAAAAATTCACGACTCGCAAAATGTCAATCCATGATGACATCATCCGAGAACGATTACCCGAGAAGGAAGTTGGTGTGCCTTTGACAGGGATAATTCTTGACTTTAGCCAATCTATTATAACAATGAATTTCAAATTTCCCGACCTTCCAGTCAGAATAAACTTAAGCACTTTCTCCATCAGGAGACACCCTGAAACCACTGTATATGCCGGTAAGGAATTTCTTATATCAGGGGTGATTTAAGTCCATACCAGATTCCCTGAAAAGTTACGTAATAGTTTTGGTAAAAAGACTGATTTTCAAAGGAAAATAAAAAATTATATGGAACAAAATGAAATTTTGTAATTTTTAAAAAGAAATCCCGGAAGAGGCAAGTTGAAATTCCCGGAACCATCACCCATGTTATATGTATGGCTTGACTTTTTATACAGCAGCGTTTCTCAACCTGGTAAGTCGCAGTGCCATGAAAAGGGGAGGTCCGCGAAATTAGCCTACAACTTCACATGTAAACAATGAAATTTTATAAGAAAAGTATACACATTTTACTTACAGTTATAAGTACACATGTAAAGAAAATAAGATGGTTGCATTTGTTTTCCATTTAAAAGCTCGATATATGGATCTATGTTAGAAACACCCAAACGTGAATTGTTTTCAACTGATGAAAGATTATTCCGATATTTAGTTTTTAGCGCAACTAAATGTTTATACGCGGTGGTCCTGAACTCTACCGACAAACTAAGTGGGGTAGTGAGGGACATCAAGTAAGTCATATTTGGCAAAATCTCCATGTCCGCAAACAAGCTAGTTTAGCTGTAGAGCAAAGCTACTGTTTACGTCCATGTTGTTGCTACATAGGAGATTACAGCAATAAGAAAAAATTTTAATGCATAAATTAAGTGATTGGCCTAATAATACAGCAGAGACAAATCCAGAATTCCCTTTTCTGATCCTAACCTGTGTTACCATGTAGTGAAAATAAGTATAAAACTGACTTTTTGACCACACTGAAAAAGATCTGTGAATCTGTTAACTGCAAAGTATGAAAAACAGGTGAAGGACATCAAAATAAACAATTTTTATTCAGTGCCTTTTTGTCTAAAATTAGCCGTTCAGGCACTACAGTGAATTTAGTATTTGGATCCACTGCGTTCAAGGTTTCCACATATGATTACAATGCGTCATTCAGGAACTTTTGAAGTTATTTAATGGTTGACTGTATTTTTATGACATACGGACAATGGTTATTCTGCACCAAGCAAGGTAATTATTTAATGTCAATGGATGCTGGGCTCTCTATATTTGACAACTTTCTAAAATCTGTAAATTCGCCAGAATTGTATGTGTAGAATTCGCCGCTTCAGTTATGACCATGAATTCTACACATACAATTCTGGTGAATTTAACTGATTTTAGAAAGTCGCCAGAGAGCCCGACGTCCGTTGACATTAAATAATTTTGAAAATTCGTGAAATAATGCATTGTAACCATTTGTAAAACCCTTGAAAGGAGTAGATGCAAATACTAGATTCACTGTAGTGCCAAAACTGGTACTTTTAAGGGGAAAGTCACTGAACAGATAACGTTTATTTTCATGTTCTTCCCCTGTTGCATATACTTCACAGTTCAACTCTTTCCAGTAGGGTAAAAAAGACAATTGGTGACAATATCGCATTCATTACCCAAAACTCATGCTGTTCCCTTGAAAACGCTGGGGCCCTGCGGTGGCGCAGTGTGGTAACGCGTTCTCCTATTGCGCGGCTAATCCGGGTTCGACTCCCAGCAGTGCAAAAAGAACGCTTACTCAGAGATCTCATAAAGATCGCACTGCTCACTGTAGTCCGGGGTTTGGTTCCCTAGGCCTTAAGAGGTTCGGATTCCTCGGAAAACAGTAGGTCCCGGCGCAGCATGACCACTGTAGTCTTTGAGCCGTAAAACCAAAAAGAAAGACAGAAAACGCTGGAAACTCCGCTAGATTGCCGTATTACATGAAATGTCACGTAGGTGTGTATGAAGCCCAAATAAGCTGTGAGCAAGTGCGACATGGTTTTCTCGGACGCAAGGTGATTTTTTGCGAATCAGTATTTTTCCTATCTCAGTTAAAGCCTAGTGGGGGGGGGGTGCCCCCACATTCCCCGCCACCAAAAATAACCATCAGTAAAGCACGGAGTAGTACTCTCCTGCCGTAGAAAGCAATGGCAGCTAGTCACTGTTTGCCAATTGTCAAGTTTTGAATTCTTAGAAACACTGCGCTAGAAACCGCTAAAATTGCACTAGTTTTAGGAGGGTAATGACGTGATATTAGAGCCAGACAATTTTATGCTTAATTTCACTACGTGGTAACAGATCAGGATCAGAAAAGGGAATTCTGGACATTTGTCTGCTGTATTAGGTCAATCACTTCATTCATGTTTGTTTTTTTATAACTGCCCTGATCGCCTACGTAGAGACATGTACGTAAACGGTTTCGCTCTACAGCCAAACTGGCTCGTTTGCGGACATGCAGATTTCGCCAAATGTGGCTTATTTGACGTCCTTTTCCACCCCTCTTATTCAGTAGGTAGTGTTCGGGACCACCCTGTTCACTTGATACATGCATGCTCATACCCGTCGCTATCAACGCAGCTGAATACTTTAACTATGTTTCATTTGCTTTGGTAGGGGGGGGTCGCGAATTTTTTTTATTATTAACTTTTGGGGTCGTGGAGCTGAAAAGGTTGAGAATCATTGCTATACAATATAATTTAATAGTTTCTAGGTTTACCATAATATTCCGTTGTTTTTCACGATAATTCTCGAAACCGATTTGTTCAGGCCGGTAATTATCTATGCTGGTGAGGCAAATAGTAAACAAGACTCAAGAACCGGGCGAATCAAATATAAATATACCCCTATATTCCCTCAACGTTCTTTGGTTGAATGACATGTTGCCAACTTAAAATAATAAAACCGCGGTGACGTTTGAAAAACGAGTCAGAAAGTTTGCATGTTACATAACACTACAGTTTACGTGCTTATTCTTTTCTTTAAATTTAAAAAGACAAACCAGGACTTCCTTAAGACTGCCAAAATTACTGATACTCTTTAATGTCAGAGTACTGACATTTGTTTATGCAGAGTGGAGAAGGCAAAAGGCCTATTCCAGTGGTTCCTAATCTGGGAGGTCGTGAACGGATTTCTGGGGAGGATCGCCGCAACTTTTTTTTTAAGTGGAGATTATTTTAATAAGGAATTTCATACCAAATATTTCAAACACTTTTATATTTCAACATGGCTACACACACTTGGGCGTGGGATTATGGGGCTCAAACTTTAATAATTTGAAATAAGTTGCAGTTTACATATGACCCATGTAAATTCACAGGTGAATATGTTAGCCTACATCCATACGGGGATGAATCCTTCACGTCAGGTAGATATGGTGCCAGCTCCAGCCTTGTTTTACGCCACCAAGAGCAGCTGAATGATATACCGGGAACTACATTTTTCTAAGGATCCCATCGTGTTTCTTAGAGAACAAACCTTGAACTACTGTGGTTCAGAAAAAAAGCATGTTTTGTCACCATGCAGTCAAACTTAAATAGAACCGCATGGAGACGAATGCTTTACCACTACGCCAATGCAGTGCCCTTTAATTTTGAACATCAATACGTCTGCACAGCCTCAGATTAAGGTGACCCTTTTACATAGCAAAACATATAATCGTATTATTTGTAATACTGTAGTTCTATAGGTATGCCATATAAGAGTATATACTAAATAAACTGTATGGAATCTAAAGAGAATATAGTAGGCACCAATTATGTCAGAAAATATTTTAAACATGTGAAGCTAACGAGATGCTGCAACTTGCGTAGAAGATGCTAAATTGATTTACTTCAACCAGGGTCGTATTGGGCACAGTTGGCAGTCGAACATGGGATAACAGCTGACGCGTTACGCATAGTTCGTTCGCCGGAAAATTGGCGGCCAGGTTCCGTTAGATAAGGGACTGAAGTAGCAGATGCGTTGTTTCATTGCCGTAGAGAGTGGAGCGTCTTCCGCAAGCTCGTTTTTCGCGCGCGCGCAAAATCAACCAACCCAAAACATTTTTTATTCTTCCTTTTAGGTCGGGACCTCAGTTGCAGGTCACTGCTCATAATAAACGTGTCTACACTACAATGTTAGCATTGCATTCAATACCTTTATTTGGCTCTGTATTAGATCTGTTAAGTCTATGCATAGGGCTGGTTGCATGTAGGGCGCAAGTACATGTGAGATCATGCCGCTTCAAGACCTACAATTTTCCGGGAAATCAACCTTTTTCTCCAAACGAATTAAACAAGAAACAAAGAAAGAAATAAAGAAAGGCAAGTTCTGGGCAGCGATGTAGCATGGGTTGCAGCGCCCGGGGCAAGTTAAGTATTGCGCCCGCTAAAACTCTTTACCACTCCCTTTCACCAATCCAATATTTAAATTTTGTGCGTCGAAGAATTTTGTGCCCGGGGCTTTCACCCCCGTAGCCTCTTCACGCTACTCCACTGGTTCTGGGCCCCTTCTGGAATAATACTCAGGTTATTCCGATGGTAGCCACAAACTCCACCGTATAGCATATTTAGTTGGTTGATTTTCATGGCACAAGGATAGCAATGGCCATTCTGTGACTCAAAGGGAATTTCGCTTACTTTTTACGGCGCAAAGACAGCTACGATTATGTATGCGACAGAACCTGGCATTCTGAGGAATCCTAATTTCTCTTGCTCAGAGAACCAAATTCCAGACTACGATAGGCAGAAAAAACGGCATGCACTCTACTGCACGACTGGAATCGAATCTAGATTAACGGCTCCATGGTTTATTTAACACTGAAGGAACAGAAGTCGTCGCATTGCCCCGACTTTTAGTTTTCCGAGGAATCCGAGCCTCGTGAGACCTAGAGAACTAACCGCCCAACTACAGTGAGCAATTTGTGTGCATTCTCTTTTAACATCGTTGGAAGTTCAACCCGGGTTAATGACACGCTAAGAGAAAGCGTTACCATTGCACGGTCAACACGAATAAACGAACACAGTACCACCACGTCATTGTAGGAATATTTTTCAATAAAAAAATCATTGAAAAGCCAATTACTCGTCGAGTAAAGTAAATAGAATTGAAGATGCTGGTTGCCTTACGGCGGAAATGCAGCTAAGTTCATAATGTGCCAGTATTTGACTACCGAGGGATCCGAATGTCACCCAAGGAATAAAACCACGGAATACGGATTTATAGTAAAAACGGCGAGCGCTTGGTACCAGCGGGGTTCAACCCGGATTTTCCATCCACGGTAAACAAACATTACCTCTACACGGCCTTCCTATCTCAAGAATTAGAACCAAACATACCGGACGGGAGGATACCTCTACAGATAGGTCAAATCGTTCACCAAACGTATCAATGAACGATTTTGCCCATTTATCATAAACAAGCAAATTTGTTGAGTGGTCCGGTCATTGGACGATTTAGTATACCGCTAACGGACTCCTCTGGAGGGTTGTGATCAAAATGCTGCTCTATTGCTTTGCAGTCCTCTTCTGGGAACACAGCCTTTCTTTGACCAGCTTTCCCCAAAACCCTCCACAAACGTACAATTAACAAGGACAGAAGAACAGTCCCAGATATAATTTCCCACCATAACAATGAACGTAAAAATTTGCAAAAGTGGTCGTTCTAATCACAATTATGAGTATAGCAATGGTTTTGGCTCTACTCCAGATCATGCATCCCTTACGACGTTTGGAGGTTTCTCTTTGAATGTGGTTTCCAAGTCTTCTAGTGTCCTTTTCAACCTTGTTTACAGCGTTTTAGTTTGATGTCTTATGGTTTGGTTTTCCATTAGTTTCGCTTTTCCGTTTATTCGTGAGCCATTTTTCAATGCCCGCCCCCTTCCCCACTTTAGGAAGAAAACGTTAGAAGTTTAGCATTCATTACCTTTTCAAAAAACTACAGATTCGAGGCTTCCGTAAAGTCAGGTTTCTCGAATGTTATCCGTTCGGGCAGTCTCAGCCGAAGGCCGAGAAATGCGAAAACTGCTGGAGGGCAAGGGGTGAAAAAAGCCGGTATTTTCATTTTAAAACTTCCAAGAATACTTAAGCTTACGAAAACTTCGTTTTTCTATCATGGCGGACTGCCGACGCTCATTTGTTCACATGGTAAGTTGGAGAAATTCTCAAAAGGGATACGTAATCTGGAGCAACACCATGATTTTTTGAATCCATCCACAGCTTTGCACGTCCATAAAATTTACGAATATGTTCGAATAACGTCATGCAGGTACGGGATGTAGAAAGATAGGAAGTTTATAGTGTGTAAAATGATGTTTTCAACTTTTTCCTAGGAGTTATTTGATTTTACGGAGATGACACTTGAAGTTCAAAAATAATCAAAACATTGATTTGACCACCTTTGCTCCCCTCCCCAACAAAATATTTTTACGATAGTCGTCACATATGAGCGTCTGTCCTCATTCGCTATAGCTTTACATATGTCCATCTAGAGTTAAAGGAACTCCAGACTTCGGCGTGTAGAGAAACGCCACCCTTATAACGGCTCTATCGGAAAACCAAACCCGAAAGTTCGAAGCAGAAAAAAGCCGCGTTACCAGTATGCCCATCGCAAGGCTGAAGCTATAGCCTCAAGGTTCAGTTAATCCGTCTTTATAGGGATGGATTAAGCCCTTTAAGGGTCCCCCTCCAACCTAGCGTAACCAAATTTGGATTTCTAAAATAATGCATAGTAAAACCTCTTTAACGGACACCTTTTTAACGAATACTTTTCGAATTCCCAGTCCCCCAATGCTTGTTATCCGCTAGCACTCCTAAACAGAGAATACCTGACAGCGGAGAGATATTTAAGTCCCGAGGTGTCCTCTGTAATAGTTCTACTGCATTTTTAACCCGCGAGAACGCGCGGTTTAAAAATTATCAATTTCATTTTCCAATTTTACAGTAAACAATAAATGAAATTTTCACCCTACCCCAAAAAAATGTGACTTTGAAGGCAACCGGAAAGAAATTGGCCAGCTTCAGAAGCAATGGTGGACGGTTCTTTTTCACAAGTTTAAGTTACAATACCAGGAGCGCAATCATTGGGTTAATCCGCGAGCAGGCGCACAGTTACCGAGCGAGTCCTTGCACCCATCAATTATATAGCATTATTTCATTAAGAATATCAAATTTTACAGAACAATAAATGGAATTTTCATGGTCATCCTACTCCAAAAGATTGTGAGAAGGCAACAGGGAAGGGTTTGGCTAGTTTCAGAAGCAAGGGTGGACTTTTCCCATAGGTAGTGCAGGGTGTTTCACCCCGTGCGCCTGCTCGCGGGTTAAAAAGGATTTTTAAAGTGAACGGTTGAATTAGAAAAACGTTTACTTTATAAAACGTGAATAAAAAACGGGGGAGGTGTTGTCATAAGCGGTCGCAGCCTTTCAGATTAGGCGGGGCCCGGGGCCGAAGTAATTTTGTCACCCCTCACTAAATTTGAGTTTTATAATGCAACAAGTAAATTTTATTTTGTTTTCAGTATACCCATTTCAAATTTGCAAATGTAAAAAAATGTGAAGGTATGATTTCTGATGACCATCTCTGAGGAGAGCGACAATGAATAGGTTGGGCCATGGCCCCGCCAGTGTGACCGTCTGAGACTTAAACTCATAACGAATTCACGACTATAACGCAAAAATGCTTTCGTTTAGATTTAATGTATAATATGCATGGGTGCCGACGGCATAAAAATATTGGGGGGACAGTATACCAGTGAAAGGCAGCTTGTTGTTAATGAGGGCCGTAGCCAGCGGGTGGTCCCAAGGGTCCCAAGGGCCCCTAGTCTATACCCGAAATTTTTTTGCTACCAATATTTATTCATTAGCGGGTTGTAAAATTTTTTTTGCCTCTCCCGAGAATATTTCTGGTTAAGACGTTAACAACTCTTTATAGAGATAACAGACAACAACAAAGCAGTGTTTAAGTTAAATGTGCTTCTGCTTAATGACGTTCACTTTACCATAAAATGAATATTCTATTTACATTTCCAGTTTCATTTTCGCATACAATGCTCCTTACTAAATTTCGTATTTAATACGCTGATGTAGACGGTCCCTTTACGTCGTTAATAATAGGTTACTGGGTCAAAAAGGTTCTTGAGCTTGCGAAATTTAAATAAACTATAGTTGTAATGTTGTTAAAAATGTTTCCGTATGAAAGTTGAATTAAAGCACGTCAATGTAAATGCTGCATGCATGAAAGTTATGATCAAAAGGTATAATTACATCAAATAAATGACAAAGTGCATTTTTTTTTATTTCTCACTAAATACACTACGCCGAAAAATATAACCACTCCTTAGATTTAAGAAAAAAAAAATATTTTAATTTTGAACGTTACCTATTATGAAATTTTTGTTTGAAATTGAGGGGGGGTGACATGGAATGCTAATACCAACATTTGGGGACGGGTCCCCATATCCCCCCGCTGATGGCGCCCATGATAATATGGAGTATCCAGAAACTAAGGAATTTTTTCCTCCAATTACATTTTTACCCCGATATCCAAAGATTTTCAGATTTTTGTTTAAAAATGAGACACTAAAACAACGCAAGCTTCAGATTTTAGTAGCATTCAGATTGTCCTCGCATTGGAATTTATTCTAGTTTAATTAGCTTTGTTTTACGGCGCAAGGACAACAAAGGTCCCATGCTATACCTGGGCCTACAGCTTTCACAAGTATCCAAACCTCAGCCTAGGACACGAACCCCCCGAACTACCTTAAGCACTTTGTTAGTAAGTATTCTATTTTAGCGCCGTTGGGGCCGAACCCCGGTTAACAACACGCCAGGCGAACGCGTTACCACTGCAGGTGCAGTTCGCAAAATAACCAATTTATTTTTAGGAAAATGGTAGTGTTTTCTATGCTTTAAGCATTATTAAACCAAATTTAGAGATGTGAAGTTGAAATTCCTTAAACGGACACCCGGAAAACGAAATGGAACATCCAGTGCGCGGGTGAAAAATTAAAAAAAAAAAAATCACATTGCAAATTTTTTCTCGCTATAAATTGGAGGGACTTTCATTCATGGCTTAATAATTCAACAATTTCGTTTTCAATTACCAGGAATGTAAAGTCCCATTTAAGCAATTTGCTTTCTGAATTGCAATATTGAATTTTTAGCCAGTATAGGATAGGAAAATGAAAATTCGCCGCTAACATTACAAATAGATGTTCGTAAAAAATAATAATAATAAATAAACTAAAAAAAAATTACCATCTATCGAAATGTAGGTATCAATTACTGGTACTCAACAAACCCACCGTGCTTAAACTTAAAACTAGCAACACCGCTGAATTTCTACCGAAGAACTGAAAACTACTTAAATTGTTTAAACTTAGGAGGGAAAAAAAAAGACGATGTTGCCACTGAACAGAAAGTTTAACTGACCAGTTAGGAATATAAATGTAGGATACATAAAATGTTCAGATTTGGTGTTCGGCACAAGCGGATAACGAAAGGACGGCGAAGCCGCCTTCTGCGCATGTGCGTGGACTTCTCGAAAAATTCATACCAGTGTTTCCATCCAATGATATTTACTTGACTAAAAAAGTAGAATCTGGCGACAAGAGAAAATAGCTTCTCCTATCGCATTTCTGCTTACGCGTGTGGACTTCAAGGTCTGTCTGTTGACAAAAAGGATATGGTAAAGGTTTTCTATAAATGCAGTCAGGTTTATACAGGCGTAATCGGGGGGGGGGGACAAAGGGGCTTTACAATAGGGGCAACTATGCCCTTTTGAGAAGAGATTGTTTAATCAAGCATGGAAAATGAAAAGGGAGAATGGATGGAGGTATTTATGGACTAGTAAAATTATTAAATTATTATGAATTAAATTATGAAATTATAATGAAATAATTAAAAATTATATTTAATATAATGTAATTAAATTTTACATAATATAATTTAATTATGAAATTAATTAAGTATATGTAATATGATTAATTATGAAACATATATTAATTATTTATGAAATTATTAATTAAATTATTATGAACGGTAAAATTAAATTGCGAGAAAATAAACAGATATAAAATAATAACAAAAAATATAGTAATCTTAAGAGCTTATATCGATATTATCTATAGAATTCCTTGCTATAATTTACCGCCATTACTACATTTTCGCTTGACTACTGACAAACTGGCGCATGACCAGAAACGTGACAGGAGAAGCTCTTCCACCTCCCGCCAGATGATACGTGTAGCAGATTTAACTAATTTATAGCGTGTTCCGGCTTTACTATTACCTAAGCGGCGACAGGTTTGCATTTACGAAGCCCACGCACAGGCTCAAAAGGCGGCTCCGCCGTCCTGTCGCTATCCGCTTGTTTTTATTTGTTTGTTTGTGGTTTTACGGCTCAAAGACTACAGTGGTCATGCTGCGCCGGGACCTACTGTTTTCCGAGGAAACCGAACCTCTGGACCTACAATTTTCCGAGGAATCCGAACCTCTTAAGGCCTAGGGAACCAAACCCCGGACTACAGTGAGCAGTGCGATTTTTATGAGATCTCTGAGTAAGCGTTCTTTGCACCGTTGGGAGTCGAACCCGGATTAACGGCGCACTAGGCGAACGCGTTACCACACTGCGCCACCGCAAGGCGCTATCCGCTTGTGTGTTCGGCTGCCAAAAAGACTATATGCCCAAAAGTATCCAGACAATTTGGATTTTTTATTTTTTTTCGAATTTCTAAAAACTACTCTGCCAATTATTCTTTGACTTTGAAGATATATAGAACATGCTCGATTACATACTTTACAATAAAGTTTTGGTGACTTGTGCATTTAGGGGACCACCCACATATTGACAAAATGAAAAAATATATTTGATCACCCTGTATCATAAAAAGCTGGAAATTATTTGTAACTTTCAGAAAATATTTAACCAGCTATGCTTAATGCCTGTGTGCATTTTTGTAAAACAAACATGTATATTCATGAAGATAGAAACGTTTCTTTAAGAAAACCCAAATTTTGTCACATATTTTTTGCTTATAATATCCACAATTTTCAGTCAAATTTCACGAAACTTACAGAACATTTGTCAACGTACAAGAAAAATATTATACTTAAATTAGAAATTAATATATTGAATACACGATGAGATATAAGCATTTAAAGAAAATAATTTTTTACTGCGCATGCGCGAAAGATATGAATAACTTTCTTTCATAATTTTGTAGTCAATAGTATAGGGCAACTTAAAAAAAATACCAGTGGGATATCTTGAAAATTCAGAAAGTTATCGATGATATAGTGAGCCGTATTTCTCTAATTCTCTGAAAGTAGCTAGATGATAAGGGTTTTTTCCACAAATTGTCATATTCCAAATTACCAAACACCCCTGTTCTGAAAATGAAATATTCCAGATTTATGCAAATAAGGATCAAAAGTATCCGGACACCCCTCTACGTGGTGGATTCTGTTAGTGACGTCAAATTTCTAGCTCTCAGACAAGTATAAAAGAAGTCTGACGAGTTAACAATTATAATTTCAAAGCTAGAAAAGTAAAATGGGAGGAAAGGGCGAGCTAAATGATTTTGAACGTGGTGAAGTCATTGGTTGTCACCGCTCTGGAAAATCTGTTCGTGAGATTTCTGTGATGTTACGAGTGCCCCGTTCCACCGTTAATGATGTTATCGTAAAGTGGGAACATACGGGGACTACAACGGTGCATCCACGACCTGGTCGACCACTTCGTCTAGTAGACAGGGAACGCAGAGTGCTGAAGAGAGTTGTGAAAGCGAACCGCATGAAATCGGCGGAAAAAGTTCGTGCGGATTTTCAAAAAGCCTCTGGATGCAACGTCAGCACAAAAACAGTTCGTCAGGAACTGCAAAGTCTTGGTTTTCATGGCCGAGCAGCTGCATATAAACCAAGCATTACTGCAATCAATGTCAAGCGTCGCTTACAATGGTTCAAAGCGTGCAAAACATGGAGCCTGCAGCAGTGGCGTGAAGTGTTATGGAGCGATGAATCACGGTACACTATTTGGCAATCAGATGGTAGAGACTGGATGTGGAGAATGCTGGGTAAACGCTTTTTACTTGACTGTATTGTGCCGCAAGTTAAGTTTGGTGGTGGAAACATAATGGTTTGGGGCTGTTTATCATGGTTCGGGCTGAGCCCTCTGCTTCCTATGAAGGGAATTCTGAAGATGGAAGGCTATCTCGACATTTTAGACAATTCCATGCTGTCTACATTGTGACAACAGTTTGGAGTAGGTTCATTCTTGTTTCAACAAGATCGTGCTCCTATCCACACAGAAAGGGCTGTACAGAGCTGGTTTGCTGACATGGATGTTGAGGAATTGGACGTGCCTGATAAGAGCCCAGACCTAAATCCCATAGAACACCTATGGGATGAATTAGAACGTCGACTGCGAGCTAGGCCAAAATGGCCCACATCAGTGAAAGAGCTGACTACTATTCTCTTGCAAGAATGGCATGCAATTCCCACTGAAAAATTCCAGAAACTAGTAGATAGCCTCCCCGATAGAGTGGCAGTCATCACTGCAACAAAAGGTGGTCCCACTTCATAGTCATTTTTGACTTCTTGTTGGTTTGTTGAATTTTTATGGCGCAAGGATAACAATCGTCATCCCGCACCAAGCAAGTGTGCGGATACTTTTGATCCTTATTTGCATAAAGCTGGAATATTTCATTTTCAGAACAGGGGTGTTTGGTAATTTGGAACATGACAATTTGTGGAAAACCCCCTTATCATCTAGCTACTTTCAGAGAATTAGAGAAATACGGCTCACTACATCGTCGATAACTTTCTGAATTTTCAAGATACCCCACTGGTATTTTTTTGAAGTTGACCTATACTATTGGCTACAAAATTGTAAAGAAAGTTATTCA
>QLNU02014745.1:0-27494 GCA_006491805.2 Dysdera silvatica | reverse complement strand
AGCTTTGGAATGTAAACGTCTTGGTCTGCAATGAACAAGCAGTCCTTTAATTTTTCTCGCGCGCGAAAAACCAGTTATGAAATGACGCCCTTCCCTCTACTGCAATGAAACAAGCCGTCTGTGACGTCGGCTCCCTTAAATTCTAACAGTACTACCCGCCAATTTTCCGCGAACGAACTATAGACGCGAAACCGTAGATTTTTAAACATTTTGTCTTTTATTTGACGGCGACTAGCCTCTGCTTTTCGCCCAAGAGAAAGTTAGGCTTATGGTCTCCCAGTGGCAAATCTGATAAAAGTAAAAGTTTTTTATTTGCTTGGCGTCAGAGTTTGCGAATTTGGCAATTAGCCTCTGTTTTAGTGTTTCATATCTGTCCGTAGTCTGGGGATTTAATATCACATTGGATATTCGGGCTAATACATCGTCATTCAAAGATGCCTCGAAAGCATGAAATTTAGTCGCATCCCAGGAAATTCTCGAGAATTGGAACGACGATTCGATTTGGCTAAAATATAGCCAGGCATTGTTTGGCCAAAATTCCGGAATTCGTAAACCTACGGGCGCAACTTGCGGTGTGCGAACGGGTACTGTTTGCGATGCGTCAACTGTTTCGATTGGATCAGGCATATTATCAATTTTAACATACAATTATCAAATACAGTCGAACCTCGTTAAGATGAACACCAAAGGGAACAAAAAATCTGTTCCTATTAATAATAATTCATCTTATTCGGCAAGGATACTATATAATCTGACAAAACTTCAAAAACCGGTTCCTATTAAAAGTAATTCGCTTTAAGTGTGTTCATCTTAACGAGGTTCGACTGTAGTAAATAAAGAAATAACAAAAATTCAATTTAGCCCTAAATTCAGTTATATTAACGAGCATGAGGTTTTGAAATACAAAAATGCGCAATCGGCAACATAAAATCAAGCAATATTCTCAAGGCAGTTAGTGAAAACTAAACTCACTGTAGAATAGATATAGACTGACCCTTTTTGTGCTTACTTGATGATTCAAAGTCATGGGCGCGTATTTCCCCTTCAGTGTAAAAACAATTTCTTAAGAAAGGGGAAACCGATGGCTGTCCAGAATTTATTGTGGTGGCTATCTCCAAATTACGCTAGCGGCAGTTAATTTGGTTGAGGTCACTTCTTGCTCTCCAAACTCCGGTCCTATGTTTATAGTGTATCCGTTAGAGTCAATTAGTGGAGCACAGATGCTTTGCACTCGCATTCATGAAGTGAGAAGGGTCCGACAAGAAAACGGAGTTTGCTTTTCACTCCATAGATTACCAAATTCAGGACGTTGTAGTGGGGACTATGTCCGAATGATGGGTTGCGAGTTGAAATATCACACAAGAAAAAATTGAGAAGGATGAGAAGATGCGTTTTATCAAACTAGAAGCGCAGCTCAGTATATGTGACTTGAGGTTAGAAAGTTTTTGATTCGAATGGCATTTGTTTCCGCCCACGTGATGTGATTGGATAGAATGTTCATCACACAGACAGCATCTGATACCTACTGATCGATTTCTCGCTCCTGGTCATCATTCACATACTCCACAAGTGTCACATAAAGAAGTCAAGTTTCTTAGAACGTTGCACACATGGCTATCTTCCCATCCAGTAATAGGAAGTAGTCACTGGGAAGATTTCTTTCCCCACGTGTTTACGCATACATGACAGACACTTGTATTTTTAGGAATTATTGGCGGGAAAGCTGGAGCTTTAGCACTAACCTGCCTTATGTGTATATTCACATTACAAAAATAAAATGTGGGAAATTTTTTGGGGGCAGTCGGCTTTCTGATGGGGGCCGGCCCCTACCTAGTTACGCCAATGATGGTACGATCCCACATCTTTTTATTGCCGGTTGGGTGCTCTAATTATTAAGCTACGGGTGTTCGTACTAGGTTTCCGAAATATACTTTTCTTTCTGTGAGTTGAGTCGTTGTACTATAATTTCCATACATTCGTTATCAGGATGAAAGAAAAAAGAAAATAAACAACTTAATATTATATTTAATGAAAAAAGAAAAAAAGCCGCCGACTGCAAGCCCCGCGTCGAACGCAGGACCAGGCCGAAATTTAGAATGCGAGTCATCCTACGCACAGAGATTTTTTTGCGTTCCCCTCACCTCACAATCCAAATTCTATCGCGTTACGTCATTTATGACGTATTACAAACTACTTCCCAATCACATGCAGCTACTAAAAAGATACCTTAGTATCTGATTCGATCACACAAAGCTATTTTAGCTGTAGACATAAAATTTGAAGATAGTAAGAGAGTGAAAAAAACGTAAAAATAAGTTTCATCTTCTTATATACGTATAGATATCAGAATAAAACATTAACAAAGCAAAATTCCATTGAAGAATTTTTTTTTAAAATCGCTTGTCAGATCCAGTATATTGAAGGCTTAAAATTTTTGAATTTTATTATAAAATATAAATTTGGAGTTTGTGTTATACATTTTTAATTTATTTTGTTTGTTATTACAAAAGTATTGCGCGGATTTTTTGCAATTTGGATTTTACTGGTTATTGAAGCGTCACCGCAGACAAACAACCATCTTGAATGTAGTCAAAGTTGTATTTAATTGACTGTTTTTTGTGTTGTGTACAAGGGAAAGCGTTCTTAACATCGACTGGAATTTGTTAAAAAGCGTCATAATCAAAACATCCAGTTAAGCCATTGAAAAGGTTCTAGTTTTTTCTGATAGACATGACCAATATATTTCGAGAGCCTATTCTGCATTGGTACAACTTAAACCTGAGTATAATTGAAATTTTGTTGTTAAATTAGGAAAGCCGCTTCCGTATTTTTTGTATTTTAATACAAAAGGACCATGAACAAAATTGTTGTAGCCATATAACTGACGTGAGTTACTTTTTAACGTTCATTCTCCTGCACGGCGTTCTGAGAGAAATAGTCTTCCTTTTAATATTTTTACTGGACCGAGAACAGCATGGCTGCCACCTCTGTTGAAATGAAAGTACTGAAAGCGACTGCTCGGTATTGCCCGGTTTGCTTAACCAAGAATTTCGAATCCACTTTATATCCTTGCCTTCATGGGTTTTGTAAAGGTTGTTTAGATAAAGTTAAAAAGGATGGGGTTGTTTCCTCTCTCATTAAGTGCTCTACTTGCAGCCTGGATGGTGTTTGGACAGATGGTTTTAGGTTAGACACCATATCGCCCACTACACTCCTTAATAACGTTTTAGAAGTAGTCAAGGATGATATTGACACTAATGCACAAATACGAAGAAATGGTCTAATGGTTATGTGTACGTCTTGTGATGATGATAACAGAGCTGTTGCTCGATGTCGAGATTGCAATGAAGTTTTATGTGATAATTGTGTACGAGCACATCAAAGAGTTCGTCTTACCAAAGATCATGTAATTGATGGTTTTTCAAATCTACAAATGTCTCCTGTATTGTCTTCTTCTGAGAGGCCGCCAAGTTCATGTGATGTTCATCCAACTAAAGTACTTCGTGTTTTTTGTGAAACATGTAACCTTCCCTTGTGTAATGATTGTGTTGTTGGTATCAAACACAAAGGACATTGTATTGGCTATCTGCAAGATGCTGTTGGAAACTGCAAGCAAATTACTTTAAAATTTCTAGAAGAAGTAAAAAATGGAATGCGAGCTATTGAAGAAAGTATACAGATGAATCAAAATGTAGTTGACTTAGTTGAAACTAAAGTAAAGAGTGTTGCTCAAGAAATACGAGCAACTATCCGTAGCCACGTGTCTGTTCTTGAAGAGAGAGAACGTGAGCTGCTTCGCCAACTTGAAAAGATTCGGCAAGTCAAAGGCCGAACTCTAATAATCCAGATTGAAGATTTGAAATCTCTTTTAAAGCAGATGGATCAAATGGTCGAATACGTTCAGCAAGTATTGGAAAATGGTACTGATAAAGATATTTTAAAAGCAAAAGAAAAATGCATTCAGGAATTCAATGAACTGCGACAACGCCGTAATGATTTAATTCCTCATGAAGATGATAATATAATATTTACAAGACCAGATGCAGCACTTTTAACTGCGATTAGTACATTGGGTTTTTTAAGTACTTCAGGATTTGGTCCAAATTCTGTTGCTGCTGGAGAAGGATTACAGCATGCACTTTGTGGCCATCAGTCAACCTTTCTTGTTCAAGTAAAAGATCATTTAGGTGAAGTTCAAGTAGTCGGTGGTGATGCAGTATACGCTGCTGTTCAGTCACCTAATGGTGGTAATTGCAAAGCTCATGTTATAGATCGTCAGAATGGCACCTATGCAATTTGCTATATTCCTGAAGTTGAAGGCTCACATAGGGTATCAGTTTTAGTCCGTGGCATGCATATACATCGAAGTCCATTTTCTGTTAATGCAAGAATGGGACGAAATTACAATACACTTGGTAAATTAGTATTTTCCTTCGGTGGTGAAGGAGAAGGAGATGGAAATCTTTGTCGACCATGGGGCGTATGCGTGGACAAAAATGGTAACATCATTGTGGCAGATCGCAGCAATAACAGAGTGCAAGTTTTTAACTCAAATGGCATATTTAAGTTCAAATTCGGATCTGCTGGAATACGACCTGGTCATTTTGATCGACCAGCAGGCATAACTACCGATCATTTAGGACGAATTATCGTTGCGGATAAAGATAATCATCGCATTCAGGTATTTGACTCGGAAGGCAATTTCATTTTAAAATTTGGAGAACGAGGATCAAAAAATGGGCAGTTCAATTATCCATGGGATGTAGCTGTCAATGGTGAAGGGCACATCTTAGTATCGGACACTCGAAATCATCGATTACAACTGTTCGGTAGTGATGGTACTTTTCTCAATAAGTATGGCTTTGATGGTGGAATGTGGAAACAGTTTGACTCTCCTCGGGGTGTGGCATTTACTTCTAATGGTCATGTAGTGGTGACAGATTTCAACAATCACAGAATTGTTGTAGTACATCCTAATTTTCAATCGGCTAGATTCATGGGTGCTGAAGGCTGCAACAACGGCCAATTTCTTCGACCACAGGGTGTTGCTGTAGATCCTCAAGGTCACATCATCGTAGCTGATTCTCGAAACCATCGTATCCAAGTGTTCCAGCCTAATGGGCAATTCCTTTGTAAATTTGGAACTCTAGGAGCTAATCCTGGTCAAATGGATCGACCATCCGGTGTTTGTATTTCACCCGAGGGATATATCATCGTAGTTGATTTTGGTAACAACCGTGTGCAGGTTTTTTAAATTCGTTTTTTAAGTTTGAAAAATTGAACGTAATGATGGCATTTCTTTAGATGTTTTTGTGGTGTTTGTGATTTATTCTATTTTTTACTCAGGGATTAAGTTCATTATTTTTTGTTTTTACGTTAATGTAATCCTAACAAGGGACCCAAATTCAAAAGTTCCTGTGCAGAGCAAATTTCATTTTGTGTTTGGAGCCTTTGATGAAACATGTGATATACGGTTTCTGCGATTTGTCATTTTAATAGTGTGTTTAACGTTTTATTTTATGGAGGGTTTACACTTTTCGTACCTGTTTGAAGCATTTTAACGTCTATGTGGAAACCTAATCCTGTACACATGCTCAACATGTTCTGAATGGCTATTCAGTGTTTTAATTGTTATAAGTTTTTTTATTTATATTTTTTTTTTATTTGTGGAATTGTTTTTGAACCTTTAATACTACTGTGAAATGAATGGTACATGTTCCTACATATGGAATCAAAAAGTTTCGATCTCAGTGATAAAAAATGGCTTTATTTTTACACTGATTTTTATGTTTTACAGCAGAAATTGCTGTGAAATTAAAATTTCATTATCTAATAATATGACTGCCTTTTCAAAAACCTTATAGTCAGAGCTACTAATAGTAGAATTACTAGTTCCTGTCCAGTGAATTTCATTAACTTCATGACATGTAGATATTAAGTTAATATTTATATGCAATTGACTGAACTGTGTACATATATATATAAAGTACTTGTGACTAGACTTAAGCATTTTATAAGCTGTTATCGTTTTATTCTTAATTGCTAAAATTGGCACAGAAATTTGATTCGATTCTGTGTAGGACAGTCTGAATGATAGGTATCTGGACAAAATAAGCTATGTTTTGAGTGACAGTTGTTCAAATATATATCTATTCAGATCTTCATATAAACGAAAATTATGATAAATTTGATGTTGTCTTTTTGTTGACTTTTTTGGTGTATGTGTTGTGAAAAAACTATTTTAATGCCTGTATTTTATCCTTTGTTATAAACAGCATGTTTTTTGACTTCTAGTTGATGTACGATACGAGCAAAATCTTATCCAAGTGAAAATGACTAATGAATAGATGATATTCCCAAAATACTCATATTCCCTTGAATTTCCTAACTTTCATGAGGGAAAAGTTCCATCATGTAAATAAACATATAAAAGTAAAAGTTGCATCCAGTCTAGATTCTTCCCATGTATATAAAATCTATAGACATACTTTTCTTCCCATCTTATTTTAAGTTATAGGTTGCACGAAGTTCTTTTCAAGGGAATTCTTGCCCACTTGCAAGTTTATAAATAATTTAAATATTAACTACTAGTGGAAAAGAAAAAATTTGTCAATTTCTTTTGACGTTTGTATATTACGTTAATCTAGATTTTCTAATCATAAATTACTATATTCAGACATGCAAGCTAATAGATTTATCTTAAAGTATAACGGATATGATTATATATTCTATGTATGGTGAATATAATAGAACAATAACTAGTCAGTCTTCCATAAGCTATAAAATTTTTTTTAGTATAAACAGAATTAAAAAACTTCCAAGTCCAACTTCACTCACCAATCAAAAAATTCGTGATTTCATGCAAATAAGTAGTTATAATTTTTAGTACTGAAATTGATAAATAAGTTTTACTTTCGTATGAGGTAGAATTTTACTATCATATTTCATAATCAGCAATAATGAACATTCGTTAATTTGCTATTTTCAAAACCCTAGTTTTTCATCAACATCTTTAAAATTCATATATAGTTTTTACTAGCCATTGTAATCATTTAAAAAAAAAAATTCTTCGTTGAAACAATTTTGCCAGCTTTGTTTTTGGTCTCCATGCAACTCTTCGTTTTGCTAATACATTTCTTTACATGATAGAAGTAAAATTAAAGGCTACTGCTGAGTAATATGAATTGAATTGTACGTTAGTGACTACATCAATGAAAAGTGTGCTTCCATTATTTTGTAAACAGATATAAAGTGCGTAAATGCTGTTATCTTTGGATTAAGCTATGCTGGATATATTGTGTTCAGTTAAAGTTTTAAAATTGTACTAGTACTGCTTTTATTACAGATGTAAAGTAATAATGTTTCTATTATCATGAACTTCGTTATGATTTATATTTTAAACAATGCTGTTAAAACTTTACCTACCACTTGTATCTGTATATATAGCTTATTAATAGGCTTCTGGTAGGTAAAGTGTTAATAAGTACTAACCGTTTTGTTCTTTTCAGTGAATAGTTTCCCAGTAAATTTGGAGACAAAAGTATAACGAAGTTCCTATCTTGTTCAAAATTTGAGTTCATTTTTAAAGCTTTATTTTTATTATTTTGATTATACTAAATGTATGTGTAACTTATACATATTGTCTTTAATTATGTATGTTATACTAATTTTTATCAATAATGGTTTAATGTTTATAGTGGGTATTTTTTATAGTCATCTTGGATTTCATTCTGTGTAGCTGTCGGATACTCTGTTTTCATTTGCTTGTTTCTGGGTCATACTTAGGAATAACGTGATAATTGCACCACATACTAATCCATTTTTTTCTTTCAGTATTATTTAGTAAGTGTTGTAGATAAGTTACTCTTTAGGCTCTGTAATGTATATCAAAATTTTAGCCTTAAGGTAGGTGACTTTTGACTAGCTAGAACAAGAAACATATATATAATGTTTCATCTAAAGCGAAATAGAAGGGCGCAATGCCCTGCCATACCTGTTAGCGCCCTGCCTTTCAACTTTTCCGCCCTTGTGCCCATATGTCCCACCCAACCCTCGGAAAATAACGCACCATCCTTCCCCGATGATGATTCAAATTCCCACGTTAGAATCCAAAACGCGTGATGAAATTTGTTGATTTATAAAAATTTTATACTCCAGTATTTCATTTCCGTAATAACACTGATGGTTGCGGCGAAATGAGATTGCTGATGAATATTTATAAAGTTTTTAAGCTTCGTCTTTAAGCTCTAAACTAAGCATGTTTTACATCCCTATTTTATGAAGCTTACTTGTCATATAGTATAGGATATTTGAATAAATGAAATTATTATAGGATATTGTTTAACTAAATTATAGCTATATTAATTTAATTATTTTGTATGAAACTGGGATTTTTTAATCTTGCCATCTGGCAACATTGCCGTTAGATTGCAATCACGCACACTCCCCCCCCCCATATTCTTAACTGGAAACTAAAAAAAACAACCTCCAAAATATGGTTACCTGTAAACGAAAACTGAAAAATTTAAAGAAAGCAACAATAGGAACTAAATAAATTAAGACGTTTAAAGGAATTGGTAGCAATAAAACTGATGTAACCGCGGATATTTATTATGAGTATCTGTGTATTTAGAGCACCAAAAAAAATACCCTTTTGCAAGGCCATGCACCCTTCCCTAGTTTATTTCTAGATGAAACAATATATATATATATATACAGGATTCCTAATGAAGTCCAAAATCGACCAATAACTTTTGAACCAAGACAGATATTGCAACCAAAGTTAGGTATTGGTATAGTAAAATGACTATGCACTATCAGATGAGATGAACAGCAGCGCCCCTGGTGGCGAATTGAGGAAGTTAAAAATTTTATTTCGAAAAATAATGAAGATGAGGAAATATTTTCAATTAGAAAGTTGTAGAGCATCTTTCAATTTGTAGGAAAATGTATACGGCTCACATTCAATATGTACATGTACTGCCACAATCTGAGGTGTTCCGGAAGTTTCAATCCATTGTTTTCAGCTAATGCTTTCTGGTATTTTAAAAGCTGAGTTGACGTTCTTATAAGATAGACGTCATGGTTTCTTTCCTTTAAGAACTTCAACTCAACTTTTAAGCTATCAGAAAGCATCAATTGAAAGCGATTCATTGAAATTTCAATAGCACCTCAAAAAGCGCGTAGTTCAGAATTTTCCAGTACACGATATGGATTTAAAAAGATGGGGGGTACAGTAAAGCAAGGGACTCATGAATGTTGACATTTAAAACATCCGATCAGTTTGTCAGAGGATTAAAAAAGTATAATATTGTGTCATGAAAAATGACACAATACACTACAACGTATTGTGAACACAGTATAAAAAGTATTGAAAATAATGCAGTTACATTTATTTTACATGTACAGGTTGCTTCATTAGTTTGTGATCCCACTGAAATTTTAAACTCCGATCAAAGTGGCTTTTCTTATTTTATTGCAAATGACAGGGTGTTATCTCACAAAAGTGAGAGTTCCTCTAGGTTTGGTGAAATCGAAGTTTGCCTTGATGTACTTATGTAATCATGCCAATTTTATTCTCGTTTGGGGAAACTTAGAGAACTTTTCTTTTGTATATTTCAACCATTTGCAATCCACTGCAGGATGGAGGTCTCTCTGTTATCACACATACATGTAGTATGATGAAAGAAATACAGAGAAAGTGGCCTTAAGCTCACCACGTTGGCCAGACGGGTTGGCAAGCTGGACCTGCAGTTTAACAACGATTCCAATTTCGGTCACTACAGCCAAAGTCATGCCCTAAGGTGGGACTCGTGTTACCCTCCTATGGAGTGACAGCTATCGGGGCTGCTTCAAAGCAGTGCTCTGATAAGTGCTGGTATTCTTGACAGCGGATGGCTCTGGGACACACACACATATATATATATATATATATATATAGGGGCGTTGGGCACGCCTTAAAAAATTCATGCCTTAATTTACATTTGTGCTATAGTGGAATTTTTAGGTGGTGCAGTTTGCAGTTTGTCGTAATACAATTACCGATATAAACTTGTCTGCATGTTGCAAGTATCATTTATCGTTAAGACAGCATTCTGTTCAGTTGTAAGTAAATCATATCAGAGCTGATGGAATTCTAATTTGGCCCAATTGTTGGAGCTTGTATGGTAGGGGTTTCTATAACCAAGGTAGCTGAAATTTTCAGTGTATCACGAGGCACAGCATCCAAGATGATGATTGCATACAGTAAAACTGGAAAAACCACATATGATAAACACCCGCATGGGCAAACATTAATGTTGAATTACATAGGCAGACTAACGTTGCTTAGGGTTGTAATGAAAAATCAGAAGTCCAAAGCTGCAAAAGTGACTACTGAGCTGAATACTGTGTTCACAAACCCTATCAACATCCAAACAGTACGAAGGAAATGGTACCAGCAAGGTTTTTATGGATGAGCTGCTATTCCAAAATCACTCATCGGTAATCAAAATGTTACTAAGAGAAAGCAGTAGTGCTTCCATAGTCATAAAACCTGGATTATGAAGCAATAGACAAAGTGTATTTGGTGATGAGTCTAGCTTTACTCCATTTCCAACTTTCCAAGTTGAATTTACGTCTGGAGAATGCCATTCCAAGACTACATACAATCCAAATTGTTTGCTACCAAGAATTAAAAATGGCAGGGGTGCCATCTTGATGTAGTCAGCTATATTTTGGTATTCTGCCGGACCCATCATTATCCTTCAAGGTAACATCACTGTCAATGACTATGTGACCATTTTAAGTAGGGATCGACCAATGGCAAAATTTGGCCGATGGACTGATGCCGATTTTTTACCAATTGTTCAGTTTCATAACATTGCTGATGCCAATTAAAAAACAGACTTTTTTTTTTTCTATTCGGCTGATGCCGATGTTTTCAATTAATATTAGTAAAATCTTTAAAGATTATATTATGATATGAACCTTAATATTTATGAAGGAAAATTAGCATTGAGAAGTGTTTGGTATCATTAGAAAGTGCTTGAAAGGCGAAAATAGCACAAAAACTAGTCAGTCAACTGCATCACTGTTTTCGTTTACTAAACAGGAAATCATTTAACCGTTACATCTCCTCCTCCCACATTAACATACTGTAAACTTCAAATTGAAACCAAAAGAAGGGGCAAACTAAAACTGGAAATTCCCTTCTGAGTTCTCTAAAAACATATTCAAAATTCAACTTCATCACATGTAAAGCACATAAGTCTCTTTAGATAAACAAAAACTTGAAAGATAGAAACTGCGCAGTAAGAACTACAAAGACACGAGACGAAGAAAAGGTGAAATCTAATGCTCTTCACACATCGACGAGCGATGCCCGAAACTGAATTCAGCACTGCTCAGACAATTTTGGATCTAAAGAAAAATAAGTCCCACGAATAGCAAATTTCTATCCCAGTAGAGAAAGTTTAAAATGTGAAAGTCCAGTGCAGCATGACCATTGTAGTCCTTGAGCCATAAAACCACAAACAAATATGTGAAAGTGGCATCATTCGATATGTTTACAAAAATGTAAATGGTGCTTGTAGAAAGAAACTGAGAAGTTGGAGGTGGTAAAGGCAAAAATCATGATCTATTTCCTGGATTTTTATAAGGTGGAGGGGGGGATGTAACCTCAGCCAATTCATCGGCTGATTGACAGATGATTTTCAGTTTTTTTAATTAGATGTCAATTTATTTATCTATCCCTAATTTTGATGGACCAGGTCCATTTCATGGTGCAAAGTTTGTTCCCTGATGGTGATGCTGTTTATGAAGATGAAGTCCCTGTTCACACAGCTCACATTGTCCAGGACTGGTTTCGTGAGCACCAAGGTGAAGTTTCACATCTGCTATGGCCTCCACAATCACCCGATCTTAATATTATGGAGTCCTTTTGATCAACGTTGGAGCCAAATGTTAGAGTATGTTATCTACCTCCATCACCATTTAAGTGAACTTGCCAATATTTTGGAGAAAGCATGTTACAAGATATCCCTGAAAACTATACTTGATTTCTGTTCATCCATTTCAAGAAGACTCCAAGCAGTTCTAAATGCCAAAGGTGGTCCTACGTCATATTGTTCAAGGTTATATGTTTTTTACCAGGTGTTTACATATTTTTGTCCAACCCCTGTATATATACACACACATTTATATGCGAACAATCTGGGAAGTTTGGACCTCATGTTAAACACATGTTTTAGACTTTCCATGTTGCATGTTCTAAGAGTGAAAATACGAGACGAAGGAACGGATGATTGAAGTGTCTAAATCCAGCCTCCATCCTGTTCCATGTTAGATCCATAAATAAGGGCAGTGGACCCACAAACTTATTACAATATGCCAAATAATTTTACCAGATTGCAAACCTCCCCCTCACCTTATTTAGCATGTATTTTTATGACACATTTCATTTATCAAGGCAAAATTAGTGTTTTGAGAGAGAGAAAATTGAATGGCATCCACAAGTTATGTATCGAACTCTGTACATTTTGCAATGACAAAAGGTAATTTTTATCATTAATGGCCATCAACCTGCCAAGTTTTAAATACCTTGTTCTCTTTTCATTCCTGAGGTGTTTCTTAGTTAATACACATCCTGCTTTCTTTTTATGATGCATGATTTAATTTGCCACGGAAAACTAGTGTTTTTAAGGGGAGAAGGAGGACGATCGCATGTCCAGCATCAAACTTGTGACTTTGATGTTGAAAAGTTACTTTCATCATTGATGACCATCAAGCAGCTTGCTATTACATACTATTTTCCCCCTTCTTTTCATGTGTAGCTTTATTTGGTAGGGGCGAACTTAACATTTTTGACAACGACAAAAAAAAAAAAAAGTCATACTTTGGGTCTTGAGTTCTTCCAATGTACTGAAGAAAAACAAATTCCATTGTTAGTGACAGGGTTTCTGGCCATATGGGAAAGTCAGGGAAATTTAAAGCACAACAGGCCAAGTCATGGAAATTTAAAATTTAGTGTTATAATAGATGTCTTAATAAATTATTTTCCTGAACTGTACTTGTGTACTTCATTGTATACTGACATTTTTGAAAAACTCATACTTTTAACTAAACTTCCTCCAAAAATTACTTTTTGCATAAAAAAATTAAATAATTCGTACCTTATCTGTGAGAGATTCCGATGATTCCAATCTCCTTTCCCTTACAAATGGTTATACATATTTTTTAAATGGAATAAAAGATGTTAAGTTCCAACTCTCTTTGTGATTATGTAGTTGAACCCCCATTTCTATAACACCAAATGAACATGGGTGCCACTCTTCCATCCTGAGGACGGAAATCCGTCTTTTAAAGGTTTGGACAGATAGTTGGGTTCTTATGGCTCCCCCCTTTTTCTTCCCTTAGTGTACCTCGAATTTCGGTCTTGGCCTAAGCACCTTAGTGGCACCCATGCAAATGAAAATGTTGTAAATATTTAATTAATGTAAAGAAGTGATTTTCTTTTACAATATTTATATTTGTAAATTCACTGTAATCAAATTATAAGAGACTGACTTGTGCTAGTGGATTTTATGGTCTTGAACCTTGTTTTGATTATGCAAATTTTAACTCATTGTAACATGTTTACTATGATTAGTGACTTGAAATCCATTAAGATTTGGTCTGAAAAAGTGAAGGAAGTATATATATATATATGCACACATACATACATATACAAGGGCTGACAAATCCAAGGTGCCTGACTACACCACTCTATATATATACATTGCCTGCTGTTGGTTTCTGAGAAAAGGGGCTGGCTCCTGAATTTGAGTTTTGTCCACCTGTGTGTGTATATATATATACACTACATATAAGATAAAACAAGTAGTAATAAACTACAAAATAAAATTTTATTTTTCAAGTGAAACAAAATTTACTGGAAGGTGGAAAATGTTTATTTTTATATATTTTAATTTTATTTATACTTGAAAAGTTTTCGCCTACTTTTTTCTAATTGCAAGGTCTTTATAATCAGATCCTCAAAACTAATGTGACATATGTGTTTCTGTACTTATTTAGTAGATGTAAGGCAACCAGCTTGACTTGTAATTTTTTTTGCCTTCATTGTAGGAGCTCTTTTTGCACCATATGGTTCATGCAATGAAAAATTTGTATGGTGCCCATTTCCCTTGATGTGCCGTAAGCATGTGTTCAATGGTTAATTCACCCTTGAGTATGGCATGATGTCGGGTTTTTGAACATGCGTTCATATGTGTGCACAGGGGATTCTGACCACCTAAAGGTACCATAATGTCATTTATACAACAATATGTTCATCTATTTAGGGATGCGATAGGTTCTGATTTCCTGTCTAGACCATTCTTATCTAGACCATTTTGGTTGCATCCCTAAGAGCGGGTCAAAATTTATATTTTTTAATATGGGCATTTTTGTATTTGCAAAAATTAAATATATATTTTCTTCTATAATACATTTTAAACTGTCCATTTAAAATTGCCAAACCTTATTGAACTAAAATAGGTGTAGCCTTACATATCAAAATTTAGTTGCTACATAATTGATATTCAACTTTAGGTTTCATTTGTATTCAAGTTTCCATTTTGTTATAACCATTTCCAGGGCTTGACAAATCTGGTCATCAGTGATCACTAGATTTTTGCAATTGACAAGTAGGAAATCTTTTCCTACTAGAGGTTCTTAGGTTTTCTTATTGCAGTGGGCGAGTATGGTTAGCCACAATTTGCTGATCCCTGACTATTTCTATTGAAGCAGGGTTACTGACGTGTTCAATAAGTTCATTCACTACAATATTTGTATTTTTTAGGAAGTTCCTAGTTTTCTTGATGCCTGTATGTCAACCCATGTACCAAAATTGCAAAAAATTGTCCAGTGATTTAATGGTCTCAATCTGGGGTTGCTGGACTGTGATTCCCAGTAAACTTAGACTTGTATAAATGTTTCATGGTTTGGATATCATTTTACATCATTTATCCAGTCTCAGTGAACCTGTCTAAAGATATAACACTATGAACGTAATTCCAAAGTATTTGTAGTGCTAGTATATCGTGATCCGAAAAACTTGAAATGAATACAGCGGAGAATTTATTTCGAATAATTTTCTGATTGTATAATTCTTGAAGTTACAGGTGAAAACATGTATTTGACAGCTACACATATTGAAATGTAATTCTTCATTATACTACTGGACACAAAATTGTGAGACCAAGAAACTAGTCTTAAAGCTACACTATGCACAGTGATAGAGCATTGTGTGTGTGTGTGCATATATACAAGTAAGTAGGTTATAAGAAGGTATGCCTTTTATCATAATCATACTGTTTTCAATACTATAAGTACTTAAAAAAACGTATTTTATAACCAGTATCTTTATGGGTGTTGCAAATTTGTGCCCAACAGTATATATATAAGGAAGGAGATATTTTTTTGTTTGTTTGATGCAGATAATGCATATGTGTTCATCACAAACAGGTTCTAGCCTAGGACAAGTGACATAACGTGTCATTTTAAAATTAAAATTTTTTGTTTTAATGTTTAATTAGATTTAGTTTTTTTACTGTTTTTGTTTGTGATCGAATTTCAAATTGGAGCTCTGGAATAAATGTGTTAAAGAATTGAAATATAATTTATAGGATTCTTTACCTCTATGTATTCCATAAACTATTTGATGTCATTAATATTTTAGTGTATAAATACATCATAATTAATAATCTTTGACGTAATTTTTTTCTCCCAGTCAGATTTAAAATTCAAATTTGGATGCAACGAAAATTTTGTATTAAAGGAATTTACTTCTTTTGATGAATCAAATTGCAATGTTCATGAGTGGAAGGAGGGTATTTTTTTAGGAAAATTTTCTATGGTTATGGAAGATTTATTATAAATGAAGTTAAAGGTTTTGACTTTATTTAGTGATATGACAAGTCTTACAGGGGAAACATTTGTTTTAAGCACTAGTTTGGGAAGGTTCTGCAAAATTAGTATTGAAGGTGGTCTTTATAGAATTATATACATACCTTGACTTACTGTCAGCCTGTCATAAAAAAGAACTGAAATCACAGTTTGTTTTTAAGTACTAATAACTTTTAAAGTACTTCCACTTAACTCATTTCTTTATCTACCCCTACCCCCAAAGTCCTAATTTGTTTATTGTGCATCTAAATCTGTACTCAATATTTAAGGTTCTATTCTTTAAATAGTTAATTGTACTCTTGTACAGTCAATAGTGTACAACATTGGATAGTGTCAAAATAATGATCCCATAAATTTAAATACCATTTATAAGTTTAAGTACTTTCACCCTTTATCTTAAAAATTTGTTTACTGTCTTTTTAAAACCTCACCTGTGCTAAGTATCCTCCTGTGATGTGATAATATTTACAGGATAGGATGATACAATGTATTCCTTTAAATAACGAGAGTGGATTACTTTTCAAAGTTCAAAAGTATATTATAGGCTGAATATTTGCTTTAAGAAGTTTAACTTTTTTGCAAAATAGAAATTGCCATGAATAGTCAATTTAATAGACTAATAGTCTTGGGGATATCCTATAAATAGCATGTTGCTTTAAAATAATATTTTAATATAACACTACAATTTTAATATAGTATGAAATATTTAACTTAACATTTTCAATATTAAAATGAAATGTGATGCCTCTACAAGCAAGATGTCTCCAGGATGAAGTTTCTTCAGTGAAAATTTTTTGCAAAGAATGGCTAAATAAGATAAAGAAATGAAATTGAAGTACACAGAGAATATTTGTAATGTGTAAAATATGTATTTAACTATTTACGTTAAAATTCAATGATTTGGAGTATCATGTAAAATTTTTAAATTAGCATTGTCATGTCAGCTACTGTTTCTCTTTGTAATTAGATGCAAAGATACTATGCAAGTTTTAGATTGTCTTTGTGTTATATGTTATTGTATAATTATGTTATATATAATTTGTCATTTATTTAAGCTATACAACTTGTTTATTTTCCTGTGGTGCACTTTTTGTAGCATGTTGCTAAAACTTTTTGAATAATATATATGAAAAAGATGGGCATTCTTAATATTTTAGTGCAGATGCTTTTAGTTTAAGTATAAACTATTGTATGTGTTTTCCTAGCAGAATAGTGTGATAATTAGAATTTCTTGTTAAAATATTACATAGATTCGTTAAAAAAAAGGGTTTGACGAGGCCTTCATTGTACATGGATATTGTTCCTGAAACAAAAAAGCAAAAACCTTCTAAAAATATACCGAAGATTTAGCTAGTTTCATTTGAAACTAAGCTTTTATGGGATATTTTCATTATGCATAATTTATTGTCACACTATTGATATATATCTTTTTAGGCAATGAAACAGGTTCTCAATTTTCTAAGCATAGGAAAAATAATTTTTCCATTTTAGGAACTCGGATATAAAACTGTTTACACATTATGTATGAAAGTTCTGTATGCAGCGTATGCAATAAGTAGCACATAGACTTTAGATAATTTGTGATTGTGTCACAAAAACTACATTTTGCCAGTCATATAATGATTCGGAGTAGCACTCAAAATGCAGTTCAAAGCGATGACTTTCTAAACTCGAACTTTCAATCCTAACAAAGGAACCCCTTTCGCTGTTCACTGCACTTAGAGATAAGACCTATAGGAGATGATAGTGCTTGACTTCCTGATCATGAGTATGTAATCATTTGTCTGCAAAAATGACATGGCAATTTTTTATGAATATTTGAAGTCCAAAAATTACTTTTTTCGCCAGGTTTGATATTTTGTAATCGCACTGTATGTGAGTAAAAACAGGTTTGAAGTCTGTAAAATTATGACGGATCATCGTATTTAACGGATAAACAAAAATTATGTCTCAACTAATCCAAACCGTGTAAAAAAATTAATATGAAAAATGAACTTTTAGAATAGATACTTGGCGAAATTGAGGACAATTTTGAAGGCTACTCCAGGTTTTCGTTCGAGGTAGTTATTTCGTATTATCGCAGCCCATGTCAAGTTTCTTTTACATTTCTTTTTCCAAAATATTATCTCATAAGGAAAAGAAACACATAACTATATAGAACCATGCATACATGAGTATGAATAAATGAAATGTATGCATGAATGAATGAATATGAGTATTCATATACAAGATGCGTGAATATGTGAGTAAGAATAAATGAAATGTATGAATATATGAGATGTATGAATATATGAGTATCTATATATATATGAGATGTATGAATATATGAGTATCTATATATATATGAGATGTATGAATATATGAGTATTCATGTATGAGATGAATGACTATATGAGTATCCATATATGAGATGTATGAATAAATGACGTGTATGAATAATGAAAAGTTGCTATATTTACACAACCTGGATGTGGTCATTGCATATCACATGCTGTTGCAACCATGGAATTTAAAAAAATTGTGAACAAAACTTAATAGTAGGCTATTTGAAAATGCATTTATTGTAATTAGAAAAAATGTGAACAAAATTTCATGAAATGTATTTTATTTCATGAAGTTATGTAACCATAAATTGTGGATTAATTGTTGAATTATGCTCTTTATTTAAAAATGAGAAAAATTAAACTGTGTACATCTCAGGAATGTCGTAAAAGTGTTACAGTACAAAAAAAGAAAAGAGTGAAGCAAAGCAATTGATCACAGTGGGAACATTTTAAGAATGACAGATTTTTGCAATTATCTCGGCTACAATTGTTGTATTCAATTTCAAAAGAAATTTCCTCAACATTTTTGAATTTTCCGGGATCATGATCGCTATAACAGCACCTAAACCAAGCATATTGTAATATAGGGCGATATTTTTTAGACTGTAATTGATTGTGAACCAAAGAATGCATTTTTATTATCTCATTTCGATGTCGTATGTCAATATCCATTTCATCGATTGCTATTCTGTTGATTATTTTTTTGTACAAATTTTTTATATTGTCGAAAGAAATAAACATCCAGCGGTTGTATGAGGGATGTTGCTTTGGGGGGTATTTGCAAGGATATACAATTTTCCGGAAAATCTTAATAAGTGTTTGGGTCTGTACTACCTGTCCATTAGCTTAGTAAAACACAGGAAGGAGGAGACATGATGGGTTTCATACAACATTCTACCCACTTTCTCATTTTGATTTTGTCCATTTTTTCCGACTTGGAGCATGTAATATATAAGTTTGAAGGTTGAAATAAATTCGTTTTGAAACGTTGTTAATCGTTGAACAGTCGGGCCGAATCGTCCCGCAGCTTCTCTTAAACGAAGTAACATTTTCCCTGTCAGTTCCCCATTCATTGGTATTATTGTCATTATTGTATATGAATATGTTCTACCAAAATCAGACCCTATTAAAGAAAATGTCTGTTTTTCACCTTTATGTGATAGCTGCCTTTGGTTTGGAAGAAAATAATTAAAACCACTTTGATCAGAGTTAAAAATTTGTTGGGGGATAATATTAGCAGTAATATTTCTCGTTATCAAAATAAATTCTATGGCACTATCTTCTATATTACCCATATTCTGGGTGTATATTTGAGTGATGTATTTTGTTACTTTCTGCACAACTATTTTGTTTTGGCTCTTAAAATTATATATAAAATTATCGGAACATTTAAAATCCTCAAATCCTAACTCTTGGGATTTCAGGATCGCCCATCTTTTCAAATTTGTATCATGAACAGGTAAATAATTTTCCCTAGCTTTTGTAAATCTGGCTAACATTTCATTTTTTATTATTTTATACTTTTCTATATTTGTGCCCATATTTGATATATATTTTCTAAACCTCGAAATATAAGTAGGGTATTTTACTGTTGGATATCTCCTGTTTGTTTTCTGGAATTTATTTTTTTGACAACTGTCAAAATACTGAACAATTGTTTGCATATTTTCTAAACTGAATTCATTTGCCAATTGATCGCCCTTTACAGTACAGTTATAATATTCGTCACCGACTATACTAATATCACTTTCTTCGTCGATACGGAAATCACAATTGTCTTCAAAATCTAAACTGATACTTTCACTGACATTGTTATTAAAAATTATGTTTTCGATTTTCGACAATACTTCCCGACTTTCCTTAAGTTCTTAGTCTGTTATTAATGACGGAAGCGTGTCGTATTTATTAACGACCAAATTCAAAACGGATTGAATTATGTTCACTATATTTTTCATTTTCTCACAATCGGAAACTCGTACAACTATATTGACGTTACACTTGCGGACGAGTTTATATAGCTAGTGGAATGCAAAACTTAAATGTCCCGCCAACTCTTCAAAATTGTCGTCAAATTCGCCAAATATCTTTTTTATATCGTTTAAATTAGCTGAGAAATAATTTTTTATTTTTATCCGTTAAATATAATGATCCTTTATAATCTTACCGGCTTCAAACCTGTTTTTTTCTCACATACAGTGTAATTAAAAAAATATCAAACCTGGGGTAAAAGTGTCATTTTTGAACTTCAAATATTCATAAAAAATTGTCATATCATTTTAGCAGACCAATGATTACAAATTCGTGATCAGGAAGTCAAGCACTATCATCTCCCATAGGTCTGATCTCAAAGTGCAGTGAACAGCGAAAGGTGTTCCCTTGTTAGTCCAGCTTGTATTCACGTTAAGATGAAATCTGATAGCGTTTCAATCTATATAACCCTTTTTAATTATTCCCACACTTTTGAAATGTCCTCGTGAAGGAATAAACGTTTTACAAATTACATATTCTGACCCTTATATACAATAAATACATACTTACCCCGTATAAAAATTGCGTCTAAAAACAACTCTGTTGCAATTGTACTTGAGAAAAACATCCTCCTATTCACACGTTGACAAACTTTCAAACTTTTTACCTTTCACAAAAAAATAACTAAAATATTTGGGTGGTCCAAGGGCCACCCGGCCCACCCGTTAAAACTACCACTGCGCCCTTCCCATCTCCCAAATCTTCCAACTAAGCTTTTAATTATCGACTCAACATTGAAAATTTTTCAATTATAGGCACTTTTAAATGCTTACTTTTAGTAGGCATATGGCCATTGAACAGAAAATAGCCCTAAGTAAAATTAGGGAGTTAAAGAGTTGGGGTAGAAGTAAAAAAAAAAAAAATCTCAATATGATTTGTAGTTTTAAAGAAAATCAATGCATTTCAAAAAATATGGTATATTAATATAGTGCTGAACGAAGAATTAAGGTATGGAAAAAGCTAATAATATGTAATGTTATTTGACTTCACAGCCAAATGCAATATGTTAAACATCTAAAGGAATCTTTCTGGCTTTGGCACTTGCAAAAGATTTTAAAATTTGTTTAAAGTCCAACTTTTTGGCTTCCTCGTTTGCAATTGCTAAAACTGCCAGAGCACTAAGCCTCTCCTCGGTCATGGTCGATGTAAGTTTTTATACGTTTTAGAGTTTGCTAAAACTTCGCTCGGTACTTGCAACTGTGACAGGCACAGTTAATAGTATGCGCAATGCTATCCACAAGTTTGTAAACAGATCCTTCTGGTCGTTGGATTTTATTTTCTGCAGTACCTTGATAGGAGTTATTACCTCATCTTCTTCATGAATAACACTTCTGACGTGAAGAATTTCATTATATAATTCTTTTCCGTTAATGTCACTAACATCGTTAGTAGTCAGAAAATTTTGAATTTTTTGACAACTTTTCTTGAGGTCTTCTTTTTCGGGCAGCTTGTTCATACTGTAAAAAAACCCATGTACGTTGTGGTGATTTTTCAGTTGAGCTGAACGTTCTCTAAGAGATGTATGGACGCTGTCGACAAGGGACAAGAATACCCTTCTAAAAAATCTTCTGGAGAATCCGTAACTTCATCAGAGCCTTCATATGAAAGTTGATTTTTCCTACTCCTGTGACACTTCATTGGAAAAGAATGCTTCATTTCGATTTCTTCGGCAATTTCCTTAGCAATTATTATTGAATCAGTTAGACCCTTCTCCCTGAAAGCTTCAAGAAAATTCTCACATCTCTGGAGCAGTTTCATTGTTGATGGGATATCAGTTTCTTTAGCTTGCAAAGTTTTGCTTACCAGATTCACTTGAAATAAAAGATCATGCCAAACAATCAAACTGACCAGGGAAGAAAAGTCTTCCATGTGATTTACTAGTGATTGGGCCTCTGACGCTATTGTTGGGTCATTCACACTTTCTGACAATTCCATTAACGCTTGCCTGATCTCAGCATACTGGTACCTAACAGCTTGAATGGACTTGATTCGTGCTTCCCAGCGTGTTTCACAAACTTTCTTTAAAGATATAGATGTGACATATCCACTGATGATACAATAACGCTTTGTCGATCCAGCAAAGATTGTGTAAAGACTCCAGAGGACTCCAAAAAGTGAGATCGACTTCACTGATGACTTTGCACCATCAGAAATTACTAGGTTTAAAGTATGACTACTACAAGGAGTAAAAGCTGCTCTAGGATATTCTTTCAACACGCGGGCCTGAACACCTTTGTTGACTCCAACCATATTGGCCCCGTTGTCGTAGGCTTGACCACGACAGTCATTCATATCCAGGTTACATTCTTCAATTTCTTCGAACAGCAACTTAGTAAAAGCTTCTCCCGTAGACTCTGTAGCAACTTTGTACCCAATAAAACTATCTTCAACCATTATATTTCCATCAATATCTCCTTGTTCATACACATAACGAATTGTGAGAAAGATTTGGTTCTTGTGACTTATATCCGGTGTACTGTCCATCATCATCATCATATTCAACCATTATCTATCCACTGCTGGATGAAGGTCTCTCCAAATGCTTTCCACACAAGTCTATCCTGAGCAATTCGCTTCCACGTCACCCCAACCTGTTTTCTTATTTCATCCACCCATCTAGTTTGAGGACGTTTTCTAGGTCTTCGGTGGTCTCTTGGAATCCAGTTCAGAATTTCTGTTGTCCATCGTTGATCAGTTCTTCTTGCAATATGCCCAGCCCATCGCCATTTCAGTCCTTTTACTTTAACAATGATGTCCTCTACTCTAGTTTGCTCTCTCACCCAAGTGTTTCTTTTTCGATCTCTCCTAGTTATTCCAAGCATGCACCTCTCCATGCTCCTTTGCGTTGTCTGTAACTTTCGTATTGCTCCAACTGTTAGACTCCATGTCTCTGATCCATAAGAGAGGACTGGCAATACACACTGGTTGAAGACCTTTCTTTTTAGACACAAAGGCAATTTCCCCTTCAGGATAAAACTGTTTCTTCCAAATGCACTCCAGCCAAGTTTAATACGTCTGTTGAGTTCTTTCATAATGTTGCCATCCATTGAAATCAGCTGGCCAAGGTAAATATATGAATCAGCAATTTCTAGCTCAGTGTTGTCAACTTGTATTTTTGTTTCCTCTACAAAATTATTGAACATGATCTTAGTTTTTTGTAGGTTCATCTTGAGTCCAACTTCTTCACTTCTAGTTGAGAGCTCTTGTACCATGTCTTGGAGTTCTAATGGGTCCGTTGAAAAAATAACAATGTCATCAGCAAACCGCAGATGATTTAAATATTCACCATTTATTTTTATTCCCTTGTTATTCCAATTTATCAGCTGAAAAATCATCTGTAAAGCAGAAGTAAAAAGTTTTGGAGAAATGGTATCTCCCTGCCTCACCCCTTTGCCAAGTTTGATAGTTTTGGTATCTTTATGTAACCGAAATTTTGCACTTGCATTTTTATACACACGTTTCACCATGTCAATGTACACATCCTCAATGTCTGTTGATCTTAAAGAGTTGATGACTGCTGATGTTTTAATAGAGTCAAAGGCCTTCTCATAGTCAATAAATGCAACACACAATGGAAGTTCATATTCATGTGTTCTTTCAATTAATTCTCTTAATACTTGAATATGGTCCACTGTACTGAATCCACTTCGAAATCCAGCTTGTTCTCTTGGTTGAGCTGCATCTAATTTTTTCTGCAGGCGATGTGTTAGCACTTTTGTGAAGATTTTATAAATAGCAGGTAACAAGCTAATTGGTCGGTAATTTTTCAAATCCTCTTTATCACCTTTTTTATGCAAAAGAATTACTGTTGCAGAATCCCATTGGTTTGGTATGTTACCACTGTTGAGGCATTTGGTAAAGAATTTTGCGAGTATGTCTTCTACATGTTCTCCAGCTTCTTTTAAGATATCTAATGTAATGCCATCATCGCCAGGGGATCTTCCTTTCTTCATACTTTTTATTGCAAATGCTACTTCTTCTTTTAAGATTTTAGGAGCTGTTCCTTCGACTATCTCAGAGTCTTCGTTTAATCCACTGTTTCCCTCATACAGCTTTCTGTAGAATTCTTCAACTCTTCTAAGTATTTCTTCCCTATTTCTTGTTACAGTGCCATCCTCTCCTTTTAATGCAATGATGTGTTTCTTCCCAATAGACAAACTCCCTTTAACAACCCTAAGGCTCTTGTTGCTTTCAATGGCCTTCCTTACTAACTCACAATTGAATTTTCTTATATCTTCTTTCATGTTTTTGCGCAAAGTTTTGCAAAGTTCTACATACTCGATCTTGCGACTGGTATTTTGATTGTCCACCTTCATAAGTCTTCGCCTTTTCATGAGTTGTTTCGTCTTCTCAGATAATTTGCTATTCTGCTTTTTACAGGTTACACCACCAATTTCCCCAGCAGTTTCAATTATTGTCTTAACAATGTTTTCATTTGCTTCTGAGATGTCAACTTCTTCAATAAGTCCTTCCAGTGCAGAAAAGCGATTTTTTAATTCCAACTTGAATGCCTCGGTATTTTCTTTTAATTTCTTTAAATCCACCCTCTTACATACTTGTTTCCTAATGAGCTTCTGCCTTTCTAGTTTAGTATTTAAGTGCACTTTACATCTCACCATTCGATGATCACTTCCAGTATTAAATCTGTTCAGTACACTGCAATCTTCAATAATTGATTTCTTGTTTGCCAGGATATAGTCAATTTCACTAGTTCCCCCATTTGGGTGTTTCCATGTCCATTTTCTTTGCGGTTTCTTCTTAAAAAATGAATTCATGATGCTAAGGTTTTCAGCTTCTGCAAATTCGATGAGTTGATCGCCACGTTCATTCCTTTCCCCATATCCGTATTTACCAACCGATGTCTCTCCTTGTTCCTGTTGTCCAATTCTTGCATTGAAATCCCCCATGATGAGCTTGATATGTTGTTTCCCCTTGGTATGTAGCTGTTTGATTTCTTCATAAAATTCTTCAACCTCCTCGTCGGTATGGCTTGATGTTGGTGCATATGCCTGTACTATCTGAAGTTGGTATCGCTGGGTTAGTTGAACAACGAGCCTCGCTGCTCGATCTGACGTGCTTTCGACTTCAAGAAGGTAGTCTTTAATTCTTTTGTTGATTAAGAAGCCAACACCACTTGTTCTTCCAGTTTCCGTTCCTCTATAATAAAACAAATGTCCACTTTTAAGTTCCACCAACTCTTCACCTTTTCTTCTAACTTCACTGAGTCCTACAATGTCCCATTTGATCTTGTCAAGTTCTTCTTCCAATTCTTGAAGTTTTGCTTCAGAAGCAAGGGATCGTCCATTATACGTTGCCAAGGTCAATAACAAACGGCAGCCTGGGCCATTCCAGTGATTCTTAGCACCCCCTGCTTTCATGCCACGCTGACCGCTGCCTTGATCAGGAGCACTCCAGCACCTGGAGACTAGGGGCCATGGTTTTTGGTGTATTAGCATATTGGAGGAATTAGCCATCATTTCACCACGCTGGCTAGACGGGTTGGTGAATTAGCCCTCCCCTTCCGCCTTTCCATCCGTGCAGCAAATATTAATTTGCCTCTTGGATAGAAAGCCCAGCCTGCACCACTTGAAGGCGGGGTAGGACACTAGGTTACTGGCCCGGCCGGTTCCACACATCGTCACATACGTTCAGCGTGTGGGTCTCCTTCCAGTTAGATACCAGCAACCTTTACCTGTCCATAATGACAGAGAAGTACTTAATTTTTTTTTGATAATTGCTTGTTTTACCTTATTGCTTAGAAGACAAATAAGCTCATTTTGAATTCTACTTTTTTTGAGAAAGTTAACTTGAAGAGATCTATCACTTTGTACCTGTCCTAAATGGTACATCATTACACTATCAAATTGTCCAAAAAGTTGTAATAAGCCTAGAAAGTTGCCATTGTTCTTTGTGAAAAGCTTCGATGATGAACCTCGAAAAGCAATATTATGTTCTGCTAAGTACAAGGTTATCGATACAAGACGTTTTAATACCTCTTGCCATCTTTCAGTTTCGGTGTGAATTTGAGTCAACAATTCATGTTCGATGGAAATATTCCCTTTCAAGCGAAATTCCACTTCATGCAACTGCGTCATATATTTAAAATGTTCTGAGGTGATTTCATGGGAACGAAGTCTGACTGCAATATGCTTCCAATCATTTATCCCTGGTTTTTGGCCAAGGTGTGATTTAGAGTTGGGATCAAAAATACGATACCAAAAGCAATATACCGAGTCATTAACGAAGGAATAAATCAACCACCGGTGCCTTACCCTTTCGCCGTTTACAGCACATTGATACTGAAAGTCATTGGAAAAATGCCTCTTTTGGTCATTCTTTGGATATTCATTATCAGTTTTAGTTAGAGGTAGCGGTCCTTTTAGAACAAGTTCATCTCTCTCCCCCTTTTTAAGGCATTCCGGCCAAGTTGAGGGATCTGCTGTAAGACATTCAAACCTGCTGCTACCATCCGCAGATACGTTTTGCAAAAGTGTGTCATTTGATACTTGTAGATTGATGTTAGCAGTAGTGTCAGAAGAGGATGCCACTGTGATGATGATGTCACTGGATTCAGAAGTATCATCCGACTGTATTAAGCTTATTTCTGTTGACGGATCAATGCTTTCATATTATGTTGTAAATAAGTTTATTTTATATTTAATTACTCACGACTTTAGAAACAACAGCTGAGGAACAATTTGCAAGAGAAAAGTAGGTTGTCAGTTTCGGCACTTTTTTTTAAAATGCTGCATTCGATGCTTTCTCGTCTTGCGCTAATTTGCGTCTTTGCGTTCCAGAGAGTTTTTTAGACTTAGTGAAATTTCCACTCGCAATAATTAATCTGTACGTACATGCTGTTAGAGAACTTCTTTTATTTACACGGGTAAGTCATTACAAACTGGGGCAGGTTCTTAGATCTGACTGAGAACAGTGGAAATTCTTAACTCTTCATTACGCATATTCACAAGATGCACAATAATTCAACGATGACGATTATTACTGATATTTACAAGAATTATGAAGATGATGATTTCTAGTGTTCACAAGTATTTACAAAGATGACTTTCGGAGCACAGGGCTTTGTACAGCCACTATTAAGTTCAAATCATAAAATTCGCTACTCATTCGTAACGATGAGTTCACAAGCATAATTGCCGGGATGGCAAGATGTTGACTTGAAAATAAATGTTCTCAATCACAGTACTTCAACACTTAGAA
>QLNU02014744.1:0-14428 GCA_006491805.2 Dysdera silvatica | reverse complement strand
GCTAAACAAACGATTTCTCATTGTGATCAGATCCGACTTTCTATCACAATAACCGCACCAAGCCGCGTACGATTTACGCGCACCACTCACGCGCACGACTTTTACGATCAGTAGCGTTTCTTTTCGCAATAACCGCGCGATCAAAAGCCGCTGTTACAGTCAAACAAGTAAGTCCTCCACAGGTTTGAGGCAACCCCGACTCACAGCGCAGCAAAGCCTCCAACTAGGAGCAGCAAAGCTTCCAACTAGGAGCAACGAAACTACACTTTGTCACGTTGAAATACGTTTTGTGCGAAAACTAGACCTCAACTGAGGCCGCAAAAATCTTTTTCAACAAGCAACAACCAAGCTGATCACAGAGCGTTTCATTTGGAAAGATATCAAAAAGGACTGTCAGGCTTGGACTCGCGCATGCATAGCATGCCAACGCTCCAAAGTCCATCGGCACACACGAGCAGCCCTAGACGAGTTTACGGTACCCAATCAAAGATTCAAACACATAAACATTGATATTGTTGGACCCCTACCACCATGTCATGGTTATCGTTATTTATTAACGGCAATAGATCGATTTACCAGGTGGATAGAGGCCACACCCTTGAAGGATCAGTCCGCGGACACTGTCAGCAAAGCACTAATTGGATCATGGTTCTCTCGGTTTAGCATACCGGCAAAGATAACAACAGACCAGGGTCGCCAATTCGAGAGCGAATTATTTCATTCTTTGGGAAAATACCTTGGTTTTCAAAAACATCACACATCAGCTTATCACCCACAGGCAAACGGTCTCATCGAGCGACAGCATCGTACACTCAAAACCGCTCTGAAAAGCGATCTTCAAAAATCAACTGCATGGGTGGATGCTCTCCCTTTCGTACTTCTTGGACTTCGTTCCGTCGTTAAAGAAGACTTGGGGTGTTCATCTGCTCAACTGGTATATGGTTCAGCACTGCACTTGCCGGGTGAATTTTACAATGATTCCGAGAAGACACAACAACGCGATTTCTTAAAACAACTTCAAAATTTTGTCAAAGCATTAATACCAACCCCAACAACAACACACGGGACAAAAAACTCTTTTGTACCCATGGATCTGAAAACGTGTACACACGTCTTTGTGCAAGACAACGCGACACACACAAACTTGCAGCCAAGTTACCACGGACCCTATGCAGTCAAACGACGCACTGAGAAGATTTTTGATATCGAAATCAACGGAACTGTCGAGAGAATCTCCATTGATCGAATCAAACCAGCTTTTGTGCTTGAACCAGAGGTGACAACAGCTCATGGCAGCAATGCAGGACACCAATGAAGCAAACACCACAGAGACCTCAATGCCAACAGGGATCACGAGATCGGGTCGGCGAGTTCATTTTCCCACCCAATATGTCACCATATGTTCAATTTAAACGTTGTCTCTGGGAGGGGAGTGTGTAGCGGCACACTTTCTGTCGAGGGATGGCAACACCTACGAACTAGGATCAAAACTTTTCCAATTGCAGAACCAAAACTGATGACGTTAAGTTCGCGGCAAAGTAAGTGATTAGAGAGAGACTTCCTCGTAACGTCGACGCCTTTGCACACGTATGTTCTTCACGATTGTACAAGCTCATGTTAATCTCGGAATCCATATTATCATACGTATGTAATTAAAATTTAGTTATTCGGGAAATAACGTCTTGATATTCTGTTTGTGAACCGGTCAATTTTATCGTACACCCACAAACACACGATAGTGCTTTTACATAGTATATAACGATCGTTAGATATATATTAGTCTAAAGTTTTGAAAAGTATATGTAATTTAAAAAGATATTGTGGATTTCACCTTTTGGAATGTTGTCCCAAAGAATTTTAATGTATTCGTCTCTATCGGAGCGGCTGTGTTCATTTCCAAAACCGACGGTGTGCATTATTTCATGGGTTATAATCCTGTCTGTTAAACAAAAGTCTCGATTCAACGAAAGCGGCTGTTGTCCTCCTGCTCGTCCGAAGCGAGTGTAGCAGCTACAGTGGAAAAAAATATAATATTTAGTGTTTACAAACTAAGATTATGTTTCTTTGCATACAGTTGAAACCGCATATATGCAAATGGGTGCGTCAACGAAATCCTATGCATATAAGCGGGTTTTACATAAAAGCGGTATTCTCTGAACTATAGCGTGGAAATAATTTGCTCATTAAATTTTTAATGAATTTTATTATTAAATTAGATATTCTTATTTCTAATTTTATAAATCATACACATTATTTCAATATTTATAATGCACAGTACTATTAATAAATCTATTAATAAAAATAACAGGAAGTAATGTAGTAGTGCTTACATAAACACGTGTACTTTGTTTTTGTGGAATATTATGGACAAATTATAGCCACATTCTTTTGTTATTTCTATCTTTGTCTTATTGTTTGATTTCAAAGAATTTAAAATCGCCAACTTTTGATAAATATTTGAGCAGATATATCGGTTTCTTTTTATCTGCTAAGTTCACAATGAATATAAACTGAAAAGTGATAAAGAAGAAAGGCAAAAACTTCCAAATAGACAAGGAATTTTGTAGACCAATAAAACGCGAGATGCGTAATTCACTGCACCAATTACAAATACAAAATTTGATTGTGATTCCGAACACAGGCATATTGTGTACGTCGGTATGTGCGGTTTATTGTACATGGAACTTATCTAATGAAATGCATAAACATGTTTTTACAGATTGTATGCATTGTATATCTCCTGTGATAAATGAAGTATATTTATTTATTTATTATTATTAGAACCCGGATTATATGCACTAAAAACCTGCAAAATGTGCATGCAAATATGCACTAAAAGACCTGAAAATATGCACTAAAGAACCTCAAAATATCCATGTATATGCACTTAAAATGAATAAGCATGCACCTAATGAATAAATTTGTACTTACAATATTTTTAACGCTTGGAAATCTAATATCCTGCATTTTAAAACACATAGACTTATTATTAACTGTCAAGTAGAAAATTTCGATATACATTAAATCATATGTCTTATACAGCACAATGTGTCTCTCGTTGTTCTAAACAGTTAAGCTTTATCTTCTATCATGTAATAGCATTTTTGTGTCTAAAAGGGTCCTTTCAGAGCTACAAAAGATATCGAATGGCCCATAAATTTTTGCGGATTGTCTATTACGGATGGTCCATCACTGACAGACCCATGTCTGTCGCTGAGGGGAAATGATGTGACATTTTTTTTCGAATAAGTGTTTGTTTTAATTTAACCTTCAATCAATTGCCAGCCAAGCACAGTAAAACTCATCTTTGGTTTTTCTAACAAGGATGGTGGCTATAATTCAGTGATGACAACATATTTGGTGCCCTAGGACATTGGTGCACAAACTTTTTCATGCCGCGACCTACTTTCATAGCCAAGTAATCCTTGGCATTTTTAACAGAGTAAAGAAAACACATTAAATACAAAATTATATTAACTATATGTATTATATTATATATTTTATATGAATTACATATATATATATATATATATATATGTGTGTGTGTGTGTGTGTGTGTGTGTGTGTGTGTTATATTACTTTACAGTTTTAACTTTGTCGAAGTTAATATACATTTAAATATGTGTATTCATGTATATTACATTAGAAGGTACTACATGTCACAATCATACTACAATTTTGCTATATATATACATACAGGATGATTCTTAACTCGAGGGAAACATTTTAAAGGGTGGCATGGGACCCACAATGAGCCATATTGGCTGATATCCCCGTGTTCGAAACAGAACGGGTATGGCTGCAGAGTCAATTTATTGTTTATGTCCAGCTTGTTGCTACGTAACCAATCACATCAATTAAAATAATTTTTCAATACAGAATTTGACCTAATAATACAGCAGAGACAAAAAAAATCAAGAATTCCCTTTTCTGATCCTGATCTGCGCTACGATTTAGTGAAAATAAGCATAAAACTGTATTTTTTATTACACTGGAAAACAGTTGTGAACTGCCAAGTTTGTGCAACAGGTAAAGGACATTAAAATGAGCATTTTTTGTTCAGTGACTTTTTTGCCTAAAATTTTTGATTTAATAGTTGACCTCCCAAAGAAGGTGCATGAAATCTTCGGCCATATAATCTACTAGGCATAGTGCTGCAGTGTTATGAGGTCCTGACTGAGCGGCGAAACATCATTAGACCATATAATGAATAGACCCAGTATGTAAGCGTGTCGCTGACTGCAATATCTTTCCGCTTGAGCCCAGCCCCCATCACTTGATTGTGGAGTAACTAGGGTGGCCACTCCTACTTCCCACATGTTTACTACTGAGTCTTCCAATAAAGAGATATAAAAATCTACAACACAGTAAAATTAAAATACTCAACTTTCTTCAACACAAAGATGAGTTTCCATAAACTGTTCTTCGTCATTTTGATTATGAAAGGCTCCATGATTTCGAGATAAAACTTTTACATTTTAAAGTTTTTTACTCCGCTAATACTCAAATAAAAAGCATCATGCCACTCTCTTAAAAAAAGTTCATAGTTATAACAATGTGGAAACATGCAGGTCCGTAGAGAGGGGGGGTTGTAAGTAGAAACGTACTCAGTATATATTTTCTGGGGGGGGGAGGAACAAAAAAAATTTTGAAGACTAAAATAAAAAAATTTAAAAGTGACCTAAAAATGAACCCCATATTTCGTACATGCCCCCCACCACCAAACAGTTATGTCAATGATATATCCACTTCCAAAAATAATACCTGCCTATATACACAGAATAGATGATATAAAAGTTGAAAAACAAAACAATAATTATGGAATAAATTAATTGTTAATTAGATGTTAATTAGTTAATTAAATAGTTAAAATAAACTGAATTACAAAACAACAACCACTTGAACGATTTCAATTTTACTGATTTCGCAGAGCACCAAGCTTTAAAATCGATAGTTTCACAAAGACTGAAAAAAAATATACAGGTAAAGAGACGCTAATTTTTTTAACAATAGATACGCCAGGGGACATTGTTAAAGCAGTATTATTGACAGCACAGTGCCGACATCTATCGACAGAAAATGAAATTAGAATCCAAAGTTATTTCAGCTTTGCTACATTGCAATATTTAATGTTATTTTTGAAGTTAAAATTTTAATAGCATTCCTCGATAGTCGGGGGGGGCGAAATATACCTTTCGCCCCTCCACTTGGGGGACTGCGGGGGCGAAAAACCCTGCCCCCCCTGTTGACGCGTGCCTGGTTCCGGCGCAGCATGACCATTACACGTGTTTGGATCATAAAAAAAAAAAAACACATACTCACCCAGAGCCAGGAAAAATGAAAACGTAATCTTTTTCCGTCTGTTTATGGGGTTTGAATTGTATACAGTCGATGTTGGCATTCCACATGCCAATCGCTCGTAGTATTTTCGTCCTTTCACTTCTGCCTGAAATGAGCCAGTAAATCAAATAATGCCCGGTCTATAAATGTAGTATCAATCATCACTTAAATGACGAAGATAATCATTTAAGTGATGATTATATGACTCTCAACACGTCCGCTAAAAGCAAGCCTGTAGCCAAGCCCAACAGGGGTGCGACCACAGTTGCTCCATGCTTATGTTCCATTTGCTCCATTGAGCTATTTATGTATATGTAGAACAATAATAACACACTGTTAAAATATAGAAATTTACTAAACATTAATAGTGTACAAAACTGTTTTTATATAAATCCTCCTCTCCCACCCAATTCTCCTCCATAAAATTTAAAATACAAACCTTAATAGGCCTGCATACTAAAAAGCTTGGCAGGTGTTGTCACAAATGGGGGGGGGTTGCATTTATTTAGTCATCAGTTCTTATCACCCGCGTTTTGTTACAGGTTGAATTCATGTGACGGATACGGATAAAAACCACTTGTTTAAGTGATGGCGTCGTAGTTTTGACGTATTTATCATGCAAATTTTCAGCCAAAGGAAAGATATGGAACTCATCGCTCCCCTCCCCACAGAGTCTACGAAAGGGGGGGGGACAGAAGGGGCCGCAGATAAAGTCTAGGGGCGCGCTGTAGCGTGAATTTATGCTGTTGGAGGGGCCGGTCGAGGGAAGGGTTCATGGGGCCCGCTTAGCGTAATCCTGGGGGCCCTGTTTTGGCTCTCGGGGCCCCTGCCCAAAACTTATGGGTTAATCATTGGTTCGGATAAATTTCTTTACCGATTTAACGAAATTCCTCGATTTAACCATTACTTCCACTAGTCCTTTGAAATTCGTTAAATCGAGGTTAGACTGTCTTTCTACAAAAATATTCTTTTGGGAAGAGTTAAAAGGAATTTTTCTGTCCTTGAAATAAGGTCTGATTACAAATTTAACGGAGCTAATATTTTTCATTTATTCAAATATATCACTTTTAAACGCTAACAAATAATAAGTGCATAATAATTCAACATACTTCAGTTTAACAGTAATGACAGACTGAAACTGCATTACACGAATAATTATAATTTCAATAATTGATTAACGTAATTACTTACTGTAATCAGAAGAAATTACATACGGAACCACTGCTCGCCCTTCCCATTTCCAGGTTGGGTGTTCGTTAAAATTCACTCCTTGACGAGCCTGGAATCAAGTAATCTGTTAACCAAGTAATTAGATCATAAAGTAATTAGATGACAAAGTAATTAGATAATCAAGTAAGTAGATAACAACGTAAAACCAGTAATTAGTGTACCTAAGAAAAAATTACTCAAACAACAATGTCAATCAATCAACGTTTATTGGCGTAGTGATACCAACGCCGATGGTATGGCGTGATTAGATGGTGAAACGTTCGAAAGAAAATAAATATTTCTGCCTTCGGTGGGACCTGAACCCACGACCTTCCACTTGCCGGGCGGAGGCTCTACCCACTGAGCTACGAAGGACAATATATAATCTCTTTACGAACGTATATATATTGTTGCCAGTTATTTCGCAGAATGGTATAGTACATGGACTACTATTTAAACCAAATTGCAAAGAGACTGGTATTAAATTGATCGAAATGCACGTTGCAGCATACCTTTCCATTATACTCTTACTATTTTCCTCATTTGTTTCCATTCAACCCTGTAAATGACTAGGTGCGTGAAGAGGCCGAACTTCGTTGAAAGTTACCCAAAAACCAGCATTCTTGAGACCTTGAGAGTATTCGGCCCGTACTCGGTGTGTTTCAAAATGTCTTGGGGGTACGCGGCGCACACAGCGCTTACCCATTGGGGACAGCCCTGCGCATAACTCGATTTTCTTAGGATTTTGTTTGATCTAATGTCTTTGCTACTGAGAAAAAACCTCATTAACTCTCCATCGCAAAACCGATGCCCACTGAAGTCAACATAAATCCATCTCCCTCCCAGCAAAAACGTCTTTTTGATACACTTTCTAAGAACTCGGCGCAGTATCAAAACGAAAAGGTTGCGTTCAAACGATACCTCATGGGACTGATCACGTGTTATCTTTTGATATCATTTGATATCGAGACGTAAAGGAAGTGGCTGACATTTTCATTTAGAAAATGAGGATTCAGAATTTAAACACACGTAATGTCTGAGCTATTAACTTCTACTCCGCGTTTTGGTGTTCTTCCGATTTTCAAGATTTCTAGAGCATCGAGCTTCTATTTTTATGTTCAAGATTATTAAATTGGATTTGAATTCTTTTTGTCTTTCCATAATATTGATCGCCGATATCTAACTCGCTCTGCTGCCGGACTTTATATGCCAGTGTTTTTCAAACTTTGGTCGCCCACGGGCCGCTTTGAGCATTTCTTTATTTATCGCGAACCACCGGGGGGTGTGGGATTTCTTTTCCCCCACATTAAAAAAATATATATTACCTATAATAATTAAGATTGCCAACTATAATTAATAATATTAAGCCCTACTTAGTCACAGTCTTACTGATGTACCCCCCTCACGCTTCTCCCAAAGAAGACATAACCAAATTAAATCTTAATTTATGTGATTTATTGGCAGACTTATATATGTATGCAAGGGCTTCGGTAGGAGAGATTTATTCATCTCTTGAAATAGTAGAATTTGTAGTCAATTTTAACTCCTTTTGTGGCAAATTTTACGCTTTATTAGTTTGTTTTTTTACTTTATTTAAAAAAAAAGCATGAACTTTTGGCAGAAAATCTAAAATTTCCGACCATGTCCTTAAAATATGGGTTGGTTGCCAAACCAATCTGAAACAAAATAATTTTCGCATAACGCCGTTATTTCATAAAGAGAGTGTGAGTTACGATCTTATTTTGTCAAATTTACAATGAAAATGACATTAATAATTTAATTAATTAATAATAAGCAATGTTGACAGCATGGATGTATTCAAAGGATTCAAATATTTCACGAAACGCCGTAAAGAAAAATTTATGACAAGTAATATTTAGAAAAAATTCTTTGAATCTTACCAGATCCTAAATCTTAGCTACGTCGTCAATTTCTAGTTCATTGGTTTTATTTTCTCTGAAATTTGATGATGATCCTACCGACCACTTGGTTAACAGCCGCTGATCACCAATGGTCCGCGGACCACATTTTGAGAAACACTGTTATATGCCTTTTACAAGGACTAATTTTCTGTTCTATTGCAATTGTTGGCCCTTGAATCTGGAATTCGCTTCCTATGGCTCTGCGGTCCGTAAATAGTTTACCATTGTTTAAACGCAGTCTGTTTATTTACCTGTTGTCCTTTTAATTTTGTTTTAGCATTTTCCCTTTTTGCATCTTTTTATTTATTCATATACGCAATTCGTTAATATTATCTCTGAGTTGCCATTTCCGAAAGTAGTGGGTACTTGTTAGGCCTTTAGTTGCCCTTTTTCCCATTCCCATTCCCGGCATCTATATATATGTTGTTAGCAGTTATCATTTTAAGGTTTACTCTTGCTAATATCTCTAATTTATGTATCTTATATATTGTCTTCGGTTATTGCTAATGAATTTATTATACTTTTCCATATTCTGTATATATTAGATGTCTGGAAAATAAATTTGAATTTTGGTAGTTGATAATGACCTTCTGCTGCGGCAACAATAATCGAAGAATTTAAGCAAGTTAAAGCCTCCTGAAAGTGCAAACAGGGGCAGACCAAGTCCTCTCAAAGGGCGCATACATTGAATTATCGGAGGGCGAGAGTCCTTGCCCATTTAGAGGCGCTACTGCTATTGCCCATGAGGGCGCACCGGTACGGGGGCCGGCTGCCCAGTTCGCCCCTGTGTGCGAACACTCCTGATGAAAAAGAAAGCTTAGAAGGTAGCCCAGTGCAGCAGCACCGGTCGCACCGCCCTTAATCTATCACTAATCTTGGCAACTCAACATCCGCATATAACTCATCATATATCCCTGCCCCCATTACGTATCGACTTACCAAGTCTCTACTGTATTTAAATTCATTTACAAACCATGCTTCTTAGTTTACCACTCTCAAATATAGGGTGAGCTAAAAGTTTGTAAAAACTTTAAAAAATCATAAAAAAGGAACAAATAATGATAAAGCAGTGCGGTTTTCACGGAAATTTTTCTAGGAAAATCAGAATTTTTTTAGTAGTAAAAAATCAGCTACAAATGGCGCTGATAACTTTAAAAGACAATGGAGCTTTCCATCGGTTTATTATTGCAACAGTTGTTTAATATTACCTCCAAAACATTGTATGACAGAACTAAGGCGAACAAGACATGTGGACATTTCTCGTCTTCAGTTGTTTCACCGTGGGAAATTTTCGCAACACGGTGGCTTCTAATTCAAACAGTCCAATTAATTCAACAATAATTCAACAGTCCAATAATTCAACAGTCTTTTATTGCAAACTTGCATTGCATACTTTTGCTGAATACCTTGCGTATCAGCGCCGTCTGCAGGTGACTTTTGAACTAAAATTTGTTGCAACTAAAAAAAAAATCCGGTTTTTTCTAGAAATTCTTGCGTGCAAACCTTACTTCTTTATCATTATTTGTTCCTCTTGTACGATTTTTTAAGTTTCTTACTGCCGTAAAAATTAAATTATTTTAATAGCGTTCTTTATGATAATATTGTTCTAGGACAATTTAGTAATCTCGGATGATTGAGTGATTGACGTTTGAAGAGGTGCCATATAATAACTGCCACATATATAATTAGCAGCTGTACTAATTGCATATAATAATCGTTATAAAAAAATATTTGCATAGCGTTTGTGATTTCAAAAGTGGGTCATTTGCAAATATTTATCATCCCTCCTCCCTTGAATAAATAAATTATAATTCATATATACAGTCCATATCATCATGATGGTGATGATGTGGATGATATATACATGTAGTGACATTGGCGTACGCAGGAGGTCTTAATGGGGGTTGTAACCCCCCCATTGCAATGAAATGTTATATATATTTAACATAGGAATGTGTGAGTTGTAACTCTGTAACCCCCATTGAGTCTATAACCCCCCACATAAACTTTCTGCGTAAGCCTATGATTAGAGGCGTAGGAAGGGGGCATGTACCCCCATTGGACTTCAAAATGCATTAGTTTGTCTAAGGCCGCATCATATAAGTTTTTTTAACGCCACTTGAACCCTCCCACCTCATGAGTTTTAAATTGCTACGTTTTTCATTCAAGAGGGTATGATCGCATCCCCCTAAATCCGCGCCTGTATCCAGCAGTGGATAGATAATGGTTGAATATATATCCTTGTGTTCGCTTTTCTTTTTAACTTATAGAATAACTTCGTAACATTTGATGAATTGTACATACATAACTACTTATAATATATTGAGAATAATACTAAGCTAGTGTTAAAAATTGAAAAACTATACTTGTTCTGTTTCTTGGGATGGTACCAAGGTATCTCCTCCTCTTAAATCTAAAAGAAAAGATATTTGTCAATTTGGGTTTTATTTCACTTTTTATGTCTATTTACTGTTTCAAAAAATTTAGAAGATATTATTCATGACATAACAATGTTCTATTGCGCCATCTATCCGACAATAATGTAACTAAATAATGAAACCAGAGCTTTTCGATAATGAAGATTAACATTTTAATTTACCTCAGTTATTTAATCATATATATAGCCATAGTGGGTATGAAAGAAGAAGAAGAAACTACCTGGGGTGGGGTGAGTACCTTTAAATGGTCAAAAATCAATTTTTCAATATGATTTTTTTAAATAGCCTAAACAATTTTGGGCTTAAAAAACCACATCAAAATATTCCAATTAGTCACTTCAAAACGTTACACCATGACGACACACTTCTGATTGTAACACCATGATTCCATGATCGTAACACCATGACGACACACTTCTGATTGCAACACCATGATTCCATGATCGTAACACCATGACGACACACTTTTGTTTGTAACATCATGATTCCATAATCGTTACACCATGATTCCACACTTCTGAGAAGCAGGTTTTGTTTACTTTTTCATTGTTTTTCTCAGAATGTGATCTTTTCGAATTGCGCGCAGGACTACTTTTAAACCGTTTGTTCTTTTTCCATGAAATTTGGTATTTAGTTTTGCATAGTGATTGTCTTTCAATTCCCTCATTAATATTTTGATATTATGTGAAATTACTACCAGGGGGCAGTGTTGGTTTGCATAAATTATTACGAAATTTTTATACAAATTATGGAAGGTGTGTTTTAACATATTTTTATTATATATATATATATAACAATTACTTTAGGGGATTTCTGAGGTACATACCTTGGAACTATTTTCCACTGTCCATGTCAATTCTAATTCCAATACAACTAGTTTTATCTTGCGCGTAACAGCATAATGCATTTTTATTTTGTTTGAATTTCATGTTTTTAATTAAAGTAATTAAAAATAATTATTATTATAGCCAATGCTTGAGTTCCTAAGTTTAGCATTGGTTAGGACTCAAACAGAAATATCTAATACTGAACTCATTGGGAGAAACGTCTCTCTTGAAAAAGTGCTGTTCTACGGGTTTCTCATATTTCATTTATTCTTACATTCTTCTCCTATTTTAATTCTTTATTCCACTTTTGGTTCCTTTTTTTTTTGTTTGCAATTTTACTATAGTTACCACCGTCGGACTGCTGTCTTGGCTTCATCGTTGCACGTGAATCGCTGTCCTGTCAGGAACTTCTTCAGCGGACCGAAAACGTGGAAATCACTAGGGGCGAGGTCCGGACTATATGGTGGGTGGTCCAGACTCTCCCAGTGAAATGACCGGAGCTTGTCTGCGGTTCTGATTGCCACATGTGGCCTCGCATTGTCGTGGAGGATAACCACGTTGTCGGCATTGATGGTTGCATCTTGTGGCAAGAAATCCAGTACGAGCGGTCCACGGCGATCCCAGAAGACCGTTAACATCATTTTCCCAGCAGATGGCACTGAACGGAATTTTTTTGTGATAGGCGAACCCGGATGTTTCCACACCATGCTCTGCTGCTTCGATTCCGGCGTGAAATGCAGTATCCACGTTTCATCGCCAGTAACAATGCTGTCCAGGAAGCTTTCACCCTCCTCGGCATACCGTTGAAGATAATTCAGTGAAGCAATCATTCGCTTGCCTTTCAGCATGTCGTCCAACTGCTTAGGCACCCACCGACATGAAACCTTCCGGTACACTAAGGACTCGTGAATGATGTCGTAAACACTCCCATACGAAACGCCAGGCTCCCGGGAAATGTCCTTGAGGTGAACACGCCGATCCGCTTTCACCATTGCATTCACGCGGGAAATGTTGTCGTCAGTCAGCAACGAACGCGGCCTCCATTGTCACACAAGTCTTCACGGCCGTTTGCGAACTCGCAACACCGCCACCTCACAGTTCTCAAAGCGAGACACTTTTCCCCATAAGTGGGCTGTATTTCTCTGTGGATTTCGATGGGCGTTCGTCCCTTGCTCCATAGAATACGAATCACACTTCGTTGCTCGTACGCCGTGGACGTGTGCAGCACAACCGCCATCGTCAACAACTGACAGCAGCGCCGTGCCGCGGAGCTACCTGCAGATAAGGCCGGGCCGGTCCAAGAAAGATCCACCGCTGGGAATGGATATGTTGACTTCGCATTTACAGCCGTAATTTGACTAAAAATATATGCGAAAAGGCTTTCTGATTCGCACTCGTAACTATAACTGAATTTGAAATAACAATGGCTGAACACGATGTGATCATGGCTGAACGTGAAGTGATCATGGCTGGAGTTTAATAACTATGGCCGAACTGAAAGTGATTATAGATGGAATTCAATAATCATAGCTGAAACAATGGCTTAAAAAATGGAGGAGGGGGGGGGGGCTCAAGCTCCCATCTCATTAGAAAACAAAATACATTGCTCTCCTCAACGCTCAATCAGTTGGTCTTTTGTAAATCGCTTAGCGCCCCCGCCAAAGAAATAAATTATGAATTGCTACGTTCCTAGGCTGAGGTACGAGTAATTGTGGTTAAACTTCAAGCAACTATAGTTTTTCGAATAACAATAGCCGAAGGTATCCTAACCATACATAACTTTACAAAGGAACCCCCTTTCACTGTTCACTGCACTTTGAGATCAGACCTATGGGAGATGATAGTGCTTGACTTCCTGATCACGAATATATAATCATTTGTCTGCTAAAATGATATGACAATTTTTTACGAATATTTGAAGTCCAAAAATGATACTTTTTTCGCCAGGTTTCATATTTTTAGTCGCACTGAATGTGAGCAAAAACAGGTTTGAAATCTGTAATATTATGAAGGATCATCATATTTCAAGAATAAAAATAAAAAATTATGTCTCAGCTAATTCAAGCTGTGTAAAAAAATTAATATGAAAAATGAACTTTTAGCATAGATATTTGGCGACAATTTTGAAGACTACGCCAGATTTTCGTTCTAAGTAGTTATTTCGTATTATCGCAGCCCAAGTTTCTTTTACATTTCTTATTCCAAAATATTATCTCATAAGGAAAAGAAACACATCAATATATATAGGCATGCATGAGTATGAATAAATGAAATGCATGAATGAATGAATGAGTATTGATATGTGAGATGCGTGAATATATGACTATGAATAAATGAAATGTATGAATATATGGGTATCCATATATGATATGCATTAATAAATGAGTATGAATAAATGAAATGCATGAATATATGAGTATGAATAAATGAAATGCATGAATATATGAGTATGAATAAATGAAATGTATGTATGAATGAATGAATACATGAGTATGAATAAATGAAATGTATGTATGAATGAATGAATACATGAGTATGAATAAATGAAATGTATGTATGAATGAATGAATACATGAGTATGAATAAATGAAATGTATGAGTATATGAGTATGAATAAATGAAATGCATGAATATATGAGTATGAATAAATGAAATGCATGAATATATGAATATCCATATATGATATGATATG
>QLNU02014743.1:0-18075 GCA_006491805.2 Dysdera silvatica | reverse complement strand
TTTTTTTTTTTCCCCCAAAATAATGCTTTAAAATCAGAAATTAATAAAAGATGGTCTTATTTTTAATTTAAGTATATTTTCTTATCATTGAATCAAATGTCATGTATCACAATTGGTTAAAAAGGAGCACGAAGTTTATAGATAGAAGCTTGACTTGACTGAACTCAATATGGAAAAAAAAAAAATCTGGGTTTTATCAATATTGTGTGTGACTTAAATTCACAAAGCATTTAGTGCCATCTGTATTTTAAATGTACTGATTTACTTGCAGTTCAATTAAAAAGTGTGCATGTATGCTTTACAAACAAAATAACCATATTTAAATTTTTAGTTACTATCATCTTATATAAGGTCTGGGTAAAAATGATAGCACCAGTTACATATTTGCTAATTTTATTTACAGACAAAACAAAATGAAGTCAACATTATAAAATAAAGAACATGTATGTATTACGCTTCTACTCACAAATTAAGAACAATTCATGTTGCCATTTGGATAAGCAAAATCTTTAATGAAAGGAAATTTGGCAATAAAATCCTGAGTCAAAATGATAGAATGTCACATTTTTTCGTGCATATACGTATTAACGTAAGTCTTTTTTTAAGCCATTTCTATACATTGCTAATAAATACTTCTTCCTACAGTTCAACAATGAATTGTGGAAAAAATTAGAAAATTAAATTATACGTACTTTGTCAACAGAAACAGTTTATGTTTATATAAGAAGAAAATGCTTTCTTCTGTGTATGTTTTCATTTAATTGGCACTGAGTGGTAACACGTAGTATTTTATTACTGTTCTACAAATAGTTCTGAAGAGATGCCGTCCACAGACAAGTGCAGACATTTTGCAATGGGGCATGAAAGAGCATAAACTAATTTGGAGAAGAGCCAAATAAGTGAATTGCATAAGACTGGATATTCAACGAGGGAAATACCTAGAAGATTTACTCGCTCCCACATAGTTGTAGGCAATTATCTTGCATTAAAAGACAATTATGGTAAAAAGAAATCTTCATAAGTTATTACTGGCATGATATTCGGAAGTCTAATGTGATTTTCTCTAAAAGGCAACAAGGAGGATCTCTTGTAGCATGGGCAGGTCTCATCTCAGGTAATAATTCAAATTTAACCCTCCCAAGCGATCGAATGGGTCTACGGACTACCAAGCATTACTAGAAGTCTATCTCCTGCCATTTGCAGAGAAATTGGAAGGCCCTTCTTTTATTTACCAATAGGATAACGCTCCCATCCATGTTGCTGAATCTACATTGGAATGGTTTTTGAAGAATAAAGTTTGTATAATGGACTGGCCTGCGATTTTTCCAGATCGCAGCCCTATGGAGAACTTGTGGGACATACTTGCACGTTCTGTGTACAAAAATGGGAGACATTACAGCTCTATTCATGAGCTGAAATGATCAATAGAAGTAATTTGGAAAGAAATTTATGCCAACACACTTCATGCGTTGATGGCACCTATGCCTACAAGGATATTTAAAGTTATTTCACAGCAGGGACACTTTATTGGATATTGATCGTGTGTATTTTTTTGGTGCTACATTGTTTTGAATCATGGTATCAGCATTTTGACCAATTCGTTTTCATTTCTATAAATATAAAGTATTGCCACTGTTAAAGTACATATAATTTAATGTTCTAATTTTTTCCACAATTCATTGTTTAACAGTAGGAAGAGGTATTTGTTAAAAATGTATGAAAATGGCCACAAAAAACTTACGTACATAAGTATATGCGTGAAAAAATGTAACTGATGCTATCATTTCAACACAGGAGTTTGTCACATTTCCTTTCATTAAAGGTTGTGGTTATCCAAATGGCAACATGAATTGCTCTTAACATGTGAGTAGACGTATAATATATATATTTTCTTTATTTTACGTTGTTGACTTCATTTTGTTTTGTTTGCAAATAAAATTAGCAAATATGTAACTAGTGCTATCATTTTGACTCAGACCTTATATTCCTTAAAGGTTATTTTCTTTTACAAAATATAGATCTATTCAAATAGAATATATGTGAATTAGTATTTGCAAATGGTAACTTATAAAATGAAAAGTTCGTTTTAATTTTTTTTTTTTAGCAATGAACTATCGCATTTATTTAATTCACTTGTTTACATTCACATTGTTTATATTATAATTATTTGTAATAGTAATACTTGCAATATCAAATACTCTTTAATTTGCCCATATGTAGAATTTGTTTATTTAAATAATTATCAAATTGCCAATAATCATTAATATCTAAAAGACCACAATGCGCTGGAAAAAACTCCTAAAATCCATAAAGCCCTAAAAAAAAATCCTGATAAAACCCCAACTGGGTTGGGTTTTCCACAAAGAAAACCCAGGTATTTGCCAATCCCGGTTCTATTGTACCAGGAATGTGGCCAGTGCCTACTGAATCACACTGGTACTCAAAGTTAATCAAAATTTATGTTATTTGTGTTTATGTTGCAACGTCAACTATAGTCCAACTGCATCAGGTCCTACATCCACTTGTGTATGCAGGGGGTGTTGACAGGGATTATAATCCCCCATTGCAATGAGATTTCATATATTTAACATAGAAATATGCAAGTTGTAGCTCTGTAACCCCATTGAGCCTATAAACCCCTTCTTATGAACTTTCTGTTGTATATCTATGCCTACATCTCCCACCCCAATCCTGAGGAATTTGAATCTCTGTCATTTAACGGATCAAACTCCCAAATACAGATCTATAAATTAAAAAGTAAAGGGCAAGTGCTCAGTTGATTGAATTTTTATGAAACAAGAGCAGCAAGGGTCATTTCGTGCCACCAAGCACTCCATATAAACAAAATTAAAACTTTGATTTTCTAAACACTACATAAACGTGTCATCTCTCAGCCAGCATACGGCATTACTCAAAACTTAACCTAAGCAAATGAAGATTCATTTTTACGCAAAGCATGTTTTTATTTAAAAAAAAAATTAATAACTAATATAATTATTCACTTGTAGATATGAAATAATGGTTCATATTGTACTGAATGAATCTAAAGGAGATAATACTAACATGAAGAGCGAAATGGTATGGCAATTTTCCCTTGCACGCTGCTAATTGCTATTATATGGCCAGAGTTCATTTCTAACATATAGGGCAAGAGAGCTGAAAGAAAAAGAAGAATGTAATTTTACAACAATACTGTCAAAACATAAAAGATAAAAGACTTAAGTCATTAAAAATATCACTATGAAAATTGCTTTGATACATGCGTTTTTAGCTCAAACGAGGTCATTTTGACCCATGTGTTATAAAGTTGAATATTACTGCCCTTTCAGGGTTAACATAATTACAAGTTAGTGGTTCCCAAATTTCTTCGATTCTTGGTGTCCTCGCTGAACCCAGGTCTTCCCAACTCACCCTATGTCAAATTCTAACAAGTATTGGGTTGTCCGGAAAGTTTGTGCTGATTTTAAAGGAAAATTGAAATGCAGAAGATTTAAATTTTCGTATACATTTATTAAATCATATAGGTGCCATTCTGTTCTACAACCTTTCTCCATCTTTCAGGCAACTTGAAAATTCCTTTCTTCCAGAATCTCTCAGGTAATCTTTCAGCGAAAAACTTTTCTACGTGATTTTTTATCTGGACCAAAGAGTTGAAGTTTTTTGCATTAAGGGAATTTTGTAATGATCGAAATAGGGTGGAAATCAGAGGGCATGAGGTCTGGTGAATATGGTGGATGGGGTAGAACAACTCCAAATCGAGCTCCAACAACTTTTTGTCGAGTTATCAAAGACACATGAGGCCGCGCATTGCCCTGATGAAACCTAATGTCCTGATATTTATGTAGCCAAGCTTCACAAAAATGCCCGTGGATGGTGGATTTGACATATTTAATACTTCTAAGTAATTGATATGTTGTATAGCTTTAGGTTATTCTCCATCAGTGTTTTTTAACTGATCTTCATCTGTGGTAGAGGACCTACCGTATGCTCTTGATTTTAAGGTTGAAATCACCAGCTTTAAACCTAGCAAACCACTTCCGCACAATTTTTCACAGTACAGCACTCAGCATAAACAAAGCATATCTTGTTTGCCGCTTGCGCGCATTTTGCCTTCCAGTAAAAGAAAAGCATTAAATGCCTAAAATACACTTTTTTTCTTTCCATATTCAAAGGCGTATAAAACTGACAAAATTAACGTATCGTAAACAATTTTTTTGCCAAATATGCCTGAAGTACCTTCTTTTACGATGTTTACGCATGCCATTTGTTTTTAATCGTTCTGATATATTCAGACCTGTCCTTACGCCACCTACCAAAAATCGGCACGAACTTTCCGAAGACAACCCAATACATAGGAAAAAAAATAAACATGTATTGAAGATCACAGTAACATTAATGGCATCTAATGCTCCAGGTTGGACTAAAGTAGCGCCTCCTCAACCTTTTTTATGAGGCTGAGATCTGGCAAATTATTTTTATAAGGCTAGGCATGTACTTTCACAAGACGAAATGGCCCTCTACAACCACTCACACTCACCATCCAGCTTTCTTTTTAAAAAGCTCACACATTAAACTATGATAAGTATGAATAATTAATTATGGTATAATCATAAACAGTATCAGCATACCTCTTCGGTTAATACGCAATTTCTGGTACACTTCCTTGCTCACTGGCATTTTCAAAGAAGGTAGTTATTTCCATTCAGTTTTGTAAAAAAATGTAAATGAAATAAAATAAATAAAATAAAATTAAAATGCAAATAATACATATAATTTCTAACAGTAGAACCTTGGTCATCTAAACTTCACTTTACTGAAGTGGCTTTCCACATTATTTGTAAATTTTTTTTCGTAAGTGGATACTCGCTCAATGTTTTTTTTTTGGCAAAACGTTCATACAGTGGAAAACTTTATAGGAAGGAATCAAGTTATCCAAACTTCAAGACCGAAATGTGACCTTCAACGCAATTCTTTTAGTGACACTTGATAAAATTTATAAAGATAATTTCGTTAAGTGAAGTTTGATGACGGGGTTTATAAACGATTTCCACGATGCTACTTATCAAAACCACTCAGTCCACTTAAAAAAGGTAAAAATAGCATAGAAGGTCACTTTGGTTAAGAAAGTGGATCTACACAGGTCTAGTGTTAAAATTTTAGGTGTATTATTTCCATAATTTATAGGCCTACAAATTACCTACAGGGGGGGTGAAATGTCTGGGAAGTGCGAGTTCCTAGGGCAAAATGCTGGGGGGGTCATTTTTTTCCTGAATCCCATTTTGACAGATATGTTACATCTACCTAACTGTGTTTTCTTACCTGGGAGGGAGGCAGGCACGGCCCGACCACATAGGTGAACTAGGCAGCCGCCTGGGGTGGCACCACGACAGATTTTTTTAAGACACTTAAAACTGCAGGACGATTGAGATAAACTTGGGAATAAATAAATGGAACTAAATGAATTATTTTTGATTAAATATTTTCACCAATGTTTACACTTCCTTATATAGTGTGTCTCTCTTATCCATTTTTTCCCATACCCTCAAATTCTTGTTTTTCCGCATTAACAAATTTTCCTCTAACCACAGTTTGCATAACATTTTCTCATTGCCGCTACACCTTTCAGTGACATGAGCAGTACCGCTTCTACACTAGAGGCTTGGGGGACGTTTTTTCTTATTTTTTATACCTTTGTGCATTGTTACAAGGCATTCAGAATTACAATTTTCACCTTCAAAAGCAAAATTCCAGACTATTTTTTTTACTTTTGATCATTTACTTGTGTATAATGAGATAGGCTGTGATTATCATACTTCGTTTTAACCAGAACTATAGTGAGGTGGCGGAATGTGTCATATTTGTTCACCTCTTGATAGCTGCAGGATGTATTATTCTTTATGGGGAGGGGTGCACATATCGTTCGCCTATGGTGTCAAATTTGCTTACCCCAGCCCAACTAGGAAGCAAATTTGTGTATTCATTTTTGTACACTATCATCTAAGCATTAGTATATACCAGCGTTCGCCAACCTTTCGGACCACTAAATCCATAATTTTAAATCCTACAGACCACATTTCGTGAATTTAGTGCAATATAAAGGCAAAAATTGTCATTCAGAATATAAGAATTTCTTAAAATATTATTTTTGTTTTATTATTAATAAAACATTAAAAATGAAAATAACGTCTAGATTTTTCTTGCGAAAATTTTCTCACAGACCACTGGTTGGTGACTGCTGGTATATACCATTACAGACTATTATATACTTAATGGTCATTATTAATAAATAAATAATAAAATAATAATAAAATAAATAATAAATAATAATAAAATAAATAATAAATAATAATAAAATAAATAATAAATAATAATAAAAATAAATAATAAATAATAATAAAATAAATAATAAATAATAAATAATAATAAAATAAATAATAATAAAATAAATAATAATAAAATAAATAATAAAATAAAATAAATAATAATAAATAAATATGTAAATAAATAATAAAATAAATATTAATAAATAAATAATAAAATAAAATAAATAATAATAAATAAATAATAAATAAATAATAAAATAAATAATAATAAATAAATAATAAAATAAAATAAATAATAAATAAATAATAAAATAAAATAAATAATAAATAATAATAAATAAATAATAAAATAATAAATAATAATAAATAAATAGCCAAAAATAAATAATAAATAAATAATAAAAATAAAAATAAATAATAATAATAAATAAATAATAAAATAAAAATAAATAATAAATAAATAATAAAATAAAATAAAATAAATAATAATAAATAAATAATAAAATAAATAATAATAAATAAATAATAAAATAAATAATTTTTCCTAAATGCTTGTGTTTTAGAATACAAGGAAAGCTAGGATTCTGTTACAGAAGAACCTACCATTTCCTCAGAAATCAAAACCCCCTGTTACTTAGGAACTCAAACCCCAAATTATAGATCGATAGAAAAATGACAAGTATTCGCTACTGTATACACAGTAGTGAATACAAAATCGATGTATACAAGTTCACTACTGCATACACAATGGTGAATAACAATGCGCTTATGCACAGCCTAACTCCTTGAAAATCAAACTCCACTCAGACTCAAAAGCTACGACCTTAAAAATATCGGATCTCACAAAGGCCAATGTGCCAGAGCATGACTGATTTATTGGCAACATTTAGCTACTTTGGTGATTTCAGATGATGTGGATAATCACCAAATCATCTCATTGGTACTCTTCCACTTGAAACAATTTCAAGACAGACTATAAGAGAGAGAAAGAGACATAGAATAGAAACTTATTATCGACTAGGCCTGCAAGGCCAGGGCCTAGGACCTCCCTTTGGAACAAGGCTTCTCAAATTGCTTTTTTTTTGTTTTGTTTTGTTGTTTTGTTTTTTAAAGCTGACTTTTGGTTGTCCACATTTGACATCTAGAAAATTTTTAGGTAAAAGCTTACTTTTTTGGGCTATTTTGGATATACTAGAAATTTGAGATGTTTTAGAATGAGTATATGTAAGTACTTATTTTTTATATGCTTTCAGACCCCCCCCCAACTAATACTATGCCTATAGCCCCACCTATGTCTTAATCGGGCCCTGACTATAAGACGAACTATAGGACAGAAGGTTAACATATTTCACACTATGCAATAAGTAGTAATAGCACAAAATTCGAAACCAAAACCTACTTTAAGCAAGGAAAAAAAAAAAAAGAGAAAAATAAATCATTATTAAAAGTTACCTTTCGTAAGTGCAACAGGTCCAAAATAATTTGTGACCATGACTCGCAAATCGACATCTATTGTGGTATCTGCTGCTTCGCCACGAAAACTTATTCCACCATTATTAATAAGAATATCAATTTGGCCATGGATGTCCCACGCTTGCTTCGCTTTCCTTGGCATTTCCTGCAGCTCATGCAGATCAAGCGGTAATATCTCCGGTTCATATTCACATGGGGACTACAAAGGTAATGAATTCATAATTTTTGTAAAAAGTTTAATTAAAATTAAGCACATTACAAAAAAAAAGTTTCTATTTATATTGTAATTCGATTAGTATATACAGTCAAATCTCATTTGGGTGAATATTAATGGTGGTTTGTTGAAAAATTTGTGTTAAAAATAATTCGTTCCTATCTTTGAAGGATGGAATCATTTTTCAAATTATTAATTTTAAAAGAAGTGATATTTGGCTTCCGAATATTCGGTCACATCACTAATACAGACCCAGAAAAAGTTCGCAAAATTGAAAAGTAAGGTTAGTTCTATGTAGGATACTTTTTAGGACCACTGTAATAGTTTAGAAAAATGTAGTTTGTGATTTGTAGTTTCGTGAAAACATGAGTCTACTGTGCATATATATATATATATAGTACAAAAATAGCAAATGTATATATAAGATGAATAATGTGTATAAAAAGAATAAAAAAAGTGTTTGAAATAGTTATATAAATAGTTCGATAGAATTAAAATAAGAGAAAAGAATAATATAAAATATAACATTTCAATTTAAAAAACTAATTAATTAATATAAACTCAAAAATGTACTATGTAATACAAGCATGAAGCTCTAGAGCCATCGTCAGGGGCCTTTTATGGAGATATGTCACAAAATACATATAAAGCAGATATGCCAGATGTATAATTCGAGATACTCGAAGCCCAAAGGCCCAAAGTAAAAAACAAATTATGAATGGTTTACAATTAATTGCAAATGCCAAAAAGAAATTGGGGATGACTAATTACATAACGCATCTAATAGTATTAAATACACAAAAAAATATATCATCATCACGATCGACAACCATTTTCAATCCACTGCAGGATGGAGGTCTCTCAGTTATCACACATACATGTAGTATGGTGAAAGAAATACAGAGGAAGTGAACTTAAGCTCATCACGTTGGCGAGACAGATTGGCAAGCTGGACCTACAGTTTAACGAGAAATCCAAACTTTGGCCACCACAGCAAAAGTTCTGAGCTAAGACACTGTCTCCTAAACTTACCCTCTAAATTTAGGAGGCAGTGGCTAAGATGGGACTCGTTGTGTCACCCCACTATGGAGTGACCTCTACTGATGATGCTTTTCAGCAGTGATCAGTCGAGTGCCTGGTATTCCTGGCAGAGAACAGCTGTGGGCATATAAAAATAAGTATATAAAAAGATATATATATGAAAAGATCGATGTCAACATGCAGCAATAACAGATTTAACAACTTTATTGCTGTGGCAATTTAAAAAAAATATATATGTTGTCCCTTTCAGCTTTCATACTTTAAAGTTTGGGTTCGCCATGGGGGAAAGGGAGGGATGATTTAACGCAATTGTTCATACACCCATGCTTTTCATCTCATATTAGAACTTCATAGCTCATAACGATCGGAAAGAAAAAAAGAAAAAGGGTATATATCTCAGGCTAGTCTGGATCAAGGGTCAGCAAAGGGGTTGATATCGACCCCTAGGGGTCAATAAAAAAATATAAGACATCACTGTACGGGTAATATTTATTTAATTTGGCAAACTTGGAATACCTCCATCCAGACTCATTAAGTTTCTTTGTTTACTAACTTAATAAAAGTCTTATTTTCGTATACATGTAAAGAAGATGGTATTATTGTTGTCGAACTTAAATTTTATGTATTATTTACGTCTTCTATTAAATATGTAATGTTAAGAGGAAAGTCAAAAACAAAAACGCATCCCCCTAGAAGGCTTAAAATCAAAGAGGTACATTTTTGTTTATCATCATATAATATATAGTTATATATATATATATTATATTCATATATTAATTATCATACACATACAACTATCTATAATCATTGATAACAATATGAATTCATATATACATGACTGTATACATTACTATTAATATATTGTATTGGTTTAATGGTTAAGCCAATAGAATAATATATACTATATTATACATATAATAAACATTGTAACTATAAAAAAAATCTAAAAACTCACATAAATGTCTTTTTTGCTTGTCCAATTAAAATTAAGTAATAGTAAAATATAGGGGGTCGATAAGAGGTCAAGAAACTTTTGGAGGTCGACGGTCAAAGTTTGATGACCCCTGGTATAGATTCAAGAAACTTCAGTTTTCTATCCTTGACAGTACGTAAACCAAGAAACAGCAAAAGTAACCATCAAATTGTACTTACGATGTCAGTTTTAACTCATATATTAAAACATAGGTCCAGGGGGATTAAAGTAATTAACTCATACATCCATGTTTCTCAGCATCGGAAAGAATAATGTTATGGCTATTAAAAATTTTGGACACACATAGAATATTGTTGATGGCCTTGGATGGAGAGAGAAGCACACCTTGGAAGGGAGGGAGGGAGATGGAGGTCATTTACTTCAAAGAGTTAGGAACAGAACCAAGTCATTAATGAACTTGGCATAACAGCTAGATTCCTAAGATAGGAATAAAAAGCGCTGATATTATTTTGCTGACCAAAAGGGGAAATGGCAAAACAGCAAGGGTCATGCTGCAGGGACTAATAGTTTTTCAAGGAATCTGAACCTGAGTTGCCCAAGGAACCAAACTCTGGCCTACAGTGGTTAAAAATAAAGGGTGGAGGGGGTGGGCAGGAGGGGCTTATCCAGGATTCATAAACTGGAGGGGTGTTCAAGATTTTTAGAGGGTATGGATTAGATTTTGTGCGTGTTTAGATTTCATTAAGGGGGGGTATTTCAAAAATCTGGAGGGGGTGTTGGAGGTGTGTATAAATTCTTGGGGGGGGGGCATGCATTTCACAACACCATCGGGAGCCAAAATCATGTTAACAATATGATAAACCAAGTTGTTGTAGCCATGCCGTCATAGGATAGTGGACCTACATTTTTCCGATGAATCCAAACCTCTTAAGTAAAGCTTAAAACTCTGGTATTTGGTTAGTCGCCACTGGCCAGCAGAGCCTGTTTTATTAGAGGACACTTTTGCATGGCCACAAAACCTTTAAATACTGCAGCCTTAGGAAGATTCGTTTGATCAACATTTTTCATTAAGCATAATAAGTAGTTTGCTGTTTCAGAATGTAACCTTCCTGCAGTGAAGAAATGGACAAGATTGCATTTGAAAACAACGAAGTGGTGAGTGTGATGGGAAGACTGAAGTCATATTTTTGATCACTTCCCCGATATTTAGTCGCCCTGGAGCCGATGGTGACTGTGAATTTTAACCTTTACTCTTAAGGTCTACAGAACTGAACCCCAAAGAGACTACATAGAGTAGTTTATAACATGTAAAATGGTAATATATAACACAAGTAAAAAGAAATAAAAAAAACGCAAAGTATAAGACAGTGAAAAATCTGTACAAATGTGCTTACGGAAGCCATTAAATCAGACTTGACTTTTTCAAGAGCCTCTCGGCGTCGAGCAGCCAAAATTACCTTGCAGCCAGCATTGTGAAACACGTATGCAAGTGCTAAAAATACATTTATCGATTAAAATCCATACTTAATTTTTATTATATGTTAGTCATAAAAAATCTACACAAATGATAACATTTTAACATCCTATTATATTTATGCAATAAGAAAAAAAAAACTTTCAACTCATGCAAAAATAATATGGATACTAGTAAATTGTCATGAAACTGAAATGGCATAACTATTGTCATTTGCACACTGCTTAAATTAACTGAGTTAAATTTTTGTGAGAACTGCAGAGATCATGAATGCATTATTTTGAAAACAGGTCATGCTATTTTCCTAAGAGACAGCACTCATGATGATATCATTTGATGATTATTATATGATTACATTTATATGTTATTTTCATATCCAAAAGTTGTTCAAGGGCTATCTATGATGGGACTTGCAGAATAATGAGACATCAAAACTAGAATACAGTTACACATAAATCAGCTTATTGAAAATTGAACTTAGCTTAGTAAACATGTATTTGTATTTTTAAATCCCCATGACTTTGTTATGGGTCAGCAGGGACAGGACACATGGTTTAAGGTAACCCGCAAACACTGTTAGTAATCCATAATTAAAAATAAGAAGGTTTATATATTTTGTTGTTGTTAAGAAAGTCGCCATGTAAAAGTTGCTACTCTAAAAGTCACCACATAAAAGTTGCTACTCTAAAAGTCACCACTTAGAAGTTGTTAGTCTAAAGTCGCTACATAAAAGTTGCTGTTCTAAAATCGCCACATAAAAGTTGCTGCTCTAAAAAATACCCATAGTCAAAATATATCAGTATTCCAGAATCATACATATATCAGCATTCCAGAATCATGCAGTATTCCAGAAGCATACATATATCAGTATTCCAGAATCATACATATATATCACTAATCCATAATTAAATATGCCACTAATCCACAGTCAAATGTGTTATGTAAGTAATCCACAGTCAAATAAGTTATGTAAGTAATCCATAGTAAAATATGCTAAGTAATCCAGAGTCATACATATATCAGTAATCCATAATCAAATACGTTGTGTCAGTAGCATTTTACAAAATATTTACAAACAATGAATTCTTTGAAATACTCTTACTTCAAACAACAATATCAATCAACGCTTATTGGCGTAGTGATATTAAGCATGGGACACCTCCGAGTCCTGTGCGTAACGAAAACATTATGCCATTTTTTCCCTTATGAAAGTAATAGAATTATTATTTTTTTATTATTTCATACTAAATGTCAATGGTATCTACTAAGATTTCTATTAAACAGATCAGTGCATGGGTGCCCCCAGAATTATATGCAGAGGTGTGCATCAAGGAAAACTTCTAATTGAATAATGGTATTGGACTATAATTTCTTGTAGATTCAGTCTTTTTCCCCCCCTTTTTCATAAGGCAATGGGGGTGCAAGTACATTCCCATGGATCAGTGCATAAAATATTATCTACAATATTGAGGTCGGAAGTTATGAAAATGACAAGTGCATAACGGGAGAATGGGCCATATGTTTGTATAAACTATAGGAATAAGTGCGATGCATATGTGAAATAAACATACAAACCTTCACCCAAACCTGAACTTGCACCAGTAATTAAGACCACCTTTCCTTCGAGAACGAAAACTTTGTTCTTAAAATGTGATTTATAAAGATAATAAACAAGCCAAGGAAATGCCAAGGGTAGCGCGATTCCACCAAGTATCAACCGTGTCCAATGGGACATGGTGGAACACAGAACCTGAAGAAAGAAAAACAATTGCAAATTTAATAATTCATTCAATAATAAAGATTTACAATAAAAAAATTCACTCGAAACACAAAATTAAGTAAAATTGAGGTGCTCATCATGCAAATGTAAATCAGTACTTGATATAGCCTACATTCTCAGTGTTGCCACTTACATCAGAGAAAACAAATTTCAGGTTTTCCCTCCTAACTTTTCCCCATAAGGCTCTTTATACAACAATAAGGACCTGGTTGTACAAACTAGTTGCAAGGAAAATGGGTTCACATTTACGGAAGGTTTAGCTATTCAATGCAGAAGATAAGATAATTTTCCCTGATTTTTCTAGATTTGGCCTAAAAAATCTCATTTTCTCCGGTTTTTTTGGGGATGTTCCCTGACAATTTCAAATTTTCCAGGTGTGCAGATATCCTGCATTCTTAACAACAGGACAGACTATTTAACATCATTGTTGGTCATTCGAAGGCTTGCACACACATACTTTATACATCCTAAACTAGTCACATGCATAGGCGTAGCAAGAGAGGCAGTGTTGGGGGGTTGTAACCAGTGCCTGATTTAAGCAGGGGCACATGGGGCAGCTGCCCCGGGCCCCCAAATTCTAACTTTAGTCCAAGATACTTGTAGAAGATATGCAAACCACAGAAGTGATGAATTTTTTTTTTTTGGTTAATCTATTGATGATGTTTCTGCATTTTTGTATTTTAATATTTGTTTTATGGGGGGGGGGCAGACTATTCAGGATTTTAAAAAATCCTTTACTGGCTCCTTTTTCTTAAGGCCAGTAAAGCTTACCTGGCAAGGCAATGTATTAAATTATATTTACCTTGGTCTTATAAATAAAATTGATTCACTCATACCTATAATAATAAACATAGTAATCAGAAATCTGCTATGTGTACAGGAAGGGTGGGGCCCCTTCATGAATGTCTGCCCCGGGCCCCAGATTTTCTAAGTCGGGGCCCCTGGTTATACCCCCCATTGCAGTGAAATTTTGTATATTTAACATAGGAATATATGGGTTGTATCTCTGTAACCCCTCCCATTAAGTCTATAACCCCCTTATGAACTTTCTGCCTATGCCTATGGTCACATGTACTCTGCTACCCAAAATGGAACCAGAAATTTTCAAGTTAGGCAACTGCCTACATTCACTCAATGTACAGCCCAGCTCTGAGACCATTTAACATCAATACAGGTTATTTTTTCAGTCATCACTTAAAATGAATTTGCATCATTTTCAATTACAACTCAGATTTTCACATGTTTAAACTTCCTTGTTACAAAATGTGGTGACACTACAAACGAATCCCCTGTTTCGTCGCCAACTCGTCTCCAAAACTGATGCTATACTCTTAAAATGGAGGGAAAGTTTTGTGAAGCATTAAAAATGTGCACATATGCGTGGTAGTTGTAGTGTCGTAGCATCTGCTCGTGCCAGTTTGTGAGTTGTAGCGATGGGATGAACAACCGTTCAAATGTTTTTATTTTTGTAACAGACTGGGATTTGATAGTATGTTTGGGATGGAAAGGGGGTATAGGAGGAAAAGGTTTGAGGAGGTATGGGGAGAAAAGGTTATAGATATGGAGGGAAAAAGGGAGAGGTTTTTTATTTTTTTTTTGGTTTTACGGCTCAAAGACTGAAAATACAGTGGTCATACTGCACCGGGGGGAGAGAAGGGAGATGAGAGGAATGTGGAGTATCGCAATGTCGGTGATGAAATGCTGTTGGACATACTTTGCAAATCAGCCTTGATTAGCTGTACTCATATTTTGCAGAAGATATGGGAAGAAGGGAGAGGAGGTATGGGGAGGGAAGTGGAGCATCGCAATGCCGGAGCTGAAAAGCTGTTTGAACTCATACTCCCCAGAGTATATGTGGAGGTGGTGTCACACAGAGGAAGTGGAGGAAATGATTCCAAAAGCCATAAAATGATTAGACAAAGACAAGTTTATTTGTCAAAAAAAAAACCATGGCGGCCGGGAAGAAGGCGCGTGATGACGTAATCCAGGAAGAAGGCTGCCGCGGCAGGGTTGCCACTCCTTGGCGACAAATCGCATAGGGGACACACGTGTAGTATAGCCCAAAATGCATTAGTACACCCCCCAACTTTATAACGTGAAATCATGACTCCTAGCAACTGCATAACTATTTCTTACATGCTCATCTTGCATTTTACCGGTTGTGTATTTTAAACGTTTGTATCGAAGCCTAACAGTGAGTTTTCAACATCCGTTAAATCTAAAAATATGCAAGTCCAGAAAAAATCTTTAGCCGTCAGGAAAGAAATGCATAAAATTATCATACCCGAAGAAAGAAACCAAAGTCCCATGCATCTGCATCGGATGGCAGCTTTTGAGACATTGGAAGTTGTGAACAAAAACTTTAATTTATAGAACTCTACCTCAAACGCTCCGTTCAATGGAATGAAAACTGAACACACCAAAATAAAAAATGAAAAAGATAAACAAACAGCCTGTTATCTCACTCACTTAATAATTTCTCATGTTCTTATCAGGATCAAAACAATTCGATTCCGGTGGCTGCCATGATGCCAAATTTTAAAATGAAAAAGTTCTATCATTGTATTAAACATAATTTTATAAATCAAGAATCATCGAACAGAACTTCATAACTGTGACTAGGGATAGGTTTAGCCCTTCCTAAAAAAAAATAGCCCCTAAAAAAACGAAAATTATAAATGAATGCATTACTACACTACCCCCCCCCTACCCACCTCTACACCCAAGAGAAGAGGGACTTCTCTGCCACTGCAGGACCTGTGTTACGAAGTAGATAACACTCTTTTTACATAGCAAGTAACATTTTTGATTTATTCTGGGTAAAGCTTAAGATATTTAGTCATGAACTTTTTTGATAGTTGAAGAAAATCTACTATTACCGGGATTTCATTGATTTCATCATAACCAATTGGCTTGTAACCTTACAGAAAATATATTAAAAAAAAAGTCACCATTGAAAAATAAAATTTCGCTTCCAATGTTAATAGTTAATATTTATAGGATCTGCATAACAAATATTTTGGAAATATTATTGGGAAATATTAAATTCATGCGCCATCTATCGGTAGAGTATGTAATTAATATGATAGGAAGATAACTAATGGATAAAACTAAGTTATTATCTATTAAAAACACAGATATATTAAATTTAATGTCCGCGACCAAAACGAATATAAATAACAGCTATCTTTGGATTAACTTTATTGTTTAGAAATTTCACCATGTCGATTACAGAATATGTGGTACCGGTGTTACTGCGGCATCTATTGAAAAACAAGGTAACTAAAAAATAACCTTTGTTTTGTCAAAAGAGATTTGTTGTGTAAAACAATCATGAAAAGAAACCATACTATTGTGGTGTAGCATATTTTAATTTTAAATTAGTTGCAAGCATAAAGATATTTTAATTTTGGAATAATTTAATCTTTCAAAAATTTAGAATATGTTATTGACAGTGTAAAAATGTATTACACCGCCATCTATCCGTGAATAATGTAACTAAGTAATAAGATTTAAAGTGTTTTATATTAAAATGCTCTTTTATTATATCTTTATTATTAAGTCATATGGAATACATCTAGTATAAAAAAGAATAATTATTAGTTGTTTTTAATTTTTCTTTAAAAACTAAATATTTGTTTTGATCCCAGTACAAAATTTGGTATTGTAGGTTTATAATGATTGAGTTGAAATGGTTCTTCACGCAGCATGACCTTAACTGTCTGTAGTAGACGGATTCTTCTTTTAGAAGGAACCGTGAATTGTTGTATATTGTAGAGTTTTTTTAAGAAGCGATTGTAAAAACATTTAGTTCAAATTTGCTGAAAGTTTTTTTTTTAATGAGGATTAGCATCTGTAGCAGTTGTTCCCAACTCAATTTAAATCGCCGACCACCTTGAAAATTTCTCACGCATTGACTGCAATGCCTTAACATAAAAAGGAGCTAGGTCTTTTTGTTGGGGGGAATCTGTTTGTAAAAATAGTCCCTTCAGAGGAAAATCTAAGAACAGTACGGTCGAACGACATCGTTAAAGACAGAATTGCTTTTAATACGAACCGTTTTCTTGAAGTTCCGTCCAGATTATAAAATGCTACAAAATATACAATCGATTTCATTTTTATATTTAATATTTAGTAATTTTTATAAGTTTTTTTTTTTTTTAAATAATGACCTTTCTCGCGTACAACTTGGGACTCCTTCGCGGATCAACAGTTGCGAACCACTGGTCTATAGTCTGAGCAACTGGGGAACAAATTCTTTTGCGCATGCTCATGGACTAGAGTGTATGTTCATACGAAGGGTGGCATTACCAGTTTAGTAGTTTTTGTCTGGAGTTATTACTCATTCATGCGAATTATTTAACGGTAAGTACGTAAGTCCTACATGTTTCGCCATTAGTAACGTCGATTTAGTATGAAGATAAAAAAAAACGTAGCCTAGCTACTTTTCATTAAGAAGCATGTTGTAAATATTCCTTAATGCCTGCATATTTTGTTTTGAATACTAACGACATATCAGATACTATAATATACCTTGTGGATATGTAATGTACATAACTCTATGTAATATATATCGTTGTAATAAGTTATGTTATTTTGTAATTATATTACGTTATTATTAATATATATTTTTATTTTATAATATCCTAGAAAAATAATGGGGGCTTCGATACGGGCCTTTCCCGATACGCCCTGACTGGTTGATCGGTGCATTTCGTGTTTTTAATTTGCTGAAATACAACGTTTTCTCAATTCTTATACCACTGGCGTACGCAGGGGGTGTTGATGGGGGTTGTAACCCCCGATTGCAATGAAATTTTGTATATTTAACATAGG
>QLNU02014742.1:2157-30688 GCA_006491805.2 Dysdera silvatica | reverse complement strand
ACCAGGGAAGAAATTTACGCACAAAAGTGTAAACACTGGTAAAATAGTAAACGAAAAGATCGCCCAAGCTTTCGGACGCTTCAGCAACAGTTCTTCATTAGGCGTCTTTTTCAGGATGTTTAAATTTAGTTTATAATTAAGGGTAATTAATTGTGGAAGATATAAAAATAAGTGATATATTTTAATTGCTATTAAGAAGTAAATTATAAAGGTTGTTAAAGTTCTCGTTCATATTTCGAGAACAAAATTTTTTGTGCTATGATTCTAAACCTATAACTTTAAATTAAATGAAAACCTTTGACAATATTGTGTGTCTCTTACTTTACGTGGTGACTGCTGACGCATTTATTGTAAAAGTGGCACAACGTTAGCTTCTAAAACGAATCATTCAATTTTTTCATGGTCATTTTTAGGGGTTAATGTATGCCATTCCAAGATTTCTATGCTATTTCTAAGCAATATTACAGACTTCGTTGTCAACACACACATATCACAAATATAAAACTATTCAAATTTCAAACAAAGGACCTTCTTTGTGTATCTTATTGCGTATACTATCATTCTAACTTACGGCAATGACTCTGTCAGTGCAGTGGTCTGTGAGATGCCATATGTTTATGAACTAAAACGTAATGGATTGTTTAAATAGTTAAGATACAAAAATTTTCAATGGCATTTGCTGTTAATACACCTTTTGGCAAACTTATGAAAGCCAAACCGTTGGCCCATCAAAAGAGGGGACTGAAAATACTTAACATCGCCTTTTTATTGCTGTCCACGTCCTCATTCATAAAGCATAACTGGTGAAAGTCTAAATGACGCTGCGGTTGAAGACTTGTTGACGTCGTCGCCGAGTCCCAGCAATTGACCCGTTTTCGTAACGATAGTGCCGCACAAAATAGGCTCAAAACTGGCCAAGTTAAATGAGTTCCGAGCGGGGAAAAATTCGGCGCTTGTCACCGGCGGAGAATATTAGATTTCTTTGGCGCCGCTTTTAAAAATAAAGAATTTAGGCTTTCGCTAACTTTTGTTTCTTTAAAGTCTGTGGAGCTGATATTTCAACGCGTTCCTTGGCGGTAATTGATCCATCGTTTTGGCCTGGGATAATCAATGCCGGAAATTCACCCCATCAGCGGAATTTACTGGTTGGGTTATGACAGTGAATTTCTTGGTGACGTGCTAAACGTCATTTGGATTTTAAAGTCAGTGTTTTAAAGATTTTTATTAATTTGCATGTTTATGAAAACAACAATGAGCTAAATTTTCACGATATATTAAATACTTGCAACTTTACAAATTTTTACAGAGAACAATTCATTATTTAATAGTTTATTAGGTTTATATTATATTAGTTTATTATTATATATCATATATTTATACAATATAAAGCGTGTCTTGGAACGAACTTTGGTCAAGCGATAAGGATAGAAATAATTCTGGGGTTATCGAAGAAAAAATCCATAGTCTTTGTCGGAAATGCTTCGTCTCTAAGTGTATGATGACACTTTTCATTTGACATCTCATCAATATCATACTCAAATAGTCAATTGTGTGTGTCATGGAAACTATTACCGATATGCTTTTTTACCAAAAACAGGGCCAATTTAAGGATGCAAATCTCACAAAAAATTCTAACTCTTAAAAAAATTAAATAATCGTTATTTTTAATTTTAGTCGTAGCCAAAAATGTCTCCCTATTAAGGACGCATTTTTATATATTTAAAACTATTTAGAATGCTTTACAAACTGGTAATAGTTTTACACTTCTGCCTCCCTTATTTTTGGTTTTATTAACACTTAAATATAGTGTATTTTTCAAAACGATACAAAGTTGACTGAAGTCTTTTTTAACAATTTCTCATTGGATTGTGTTAAAACTGCCCTTGCAGAACATGTTAAAAATATGCTTACAGAGTTACTTCAATAATTCTCTGCGTCTGGTACATTAACATCTATAAAAGCAAGTTTCTAGATTACCATCATTGAAAATAAAATGGTGTGCATTAGTGTAATTTAGCTGGAATGGATGAAGTAGTTAATTTAGTGGAAAATAGTGTAATGATGTGCAGGATTGAAAGCTGGCTGTTGAAAGAAGTAATGTAAGCGAAACTAAGCGAAGTTTGAGACAAGTGTAATTGATGCCTGCAGGATCTAGCAGTAGTGAGCTTTGAAATGGGTAAAATGAGGATGTGGTTGGAAAATACATAACTAGTATGAGCAAAAGCGAATATCATTTTCGATTATCTGGTTTTAAAGTCTTGAATACAAAAGGAAATTGTAAAATGGCTTCACACCAGGTTTACCAAGTAGAATCAATTGAAAATTTACAGTTGGTAGAGACGACGATATCACATCAAAACAACAGAAGTAAGCAATTCTCTTATGGGAGCCAAAGCCCTAAAATAAAGCTATTTTAGTTCTTAGGAGGGCTCATTATCTATTTAAGATATATCGAAATAAGCTATTTAAAGATATGCCAAAATGAGCTATTTAAGATATACGGAAATAATAAATATAATGGAAAATACACTATTTACTGAAAAAAAGGAAATGCTGCTTTATGACAATCGATAAGAGATGTTTTTTTGGTATCCATATTTTAACACACACACATACTGTATGTGTTTATACGAGTCCCACGGCCGTCCTCTGGCAAGGACGCCGGCTCTCGACAGAGCGCCGCTTTGAAGCAGCCTTCGGTGAAGGTTGCTCTGCAAGAGGGTGACACAACGAGTTCTTCCTTATATAAACCCATGTCCGAAACTGAGGTTACACTCAACGTTATTTCAATGGGAGAGGCACTTATTTTTCTCTGTAACTATCGATATGCTTTATTTATAAAAAATCATTTTACAGAAAATTAAAGAGCTATAAATACGTAACAGAATTATAACAAATCAATTTTTTTTTAGGTTTCCTATGAAGGAGAATCTACGATCATGAATGGTACAAAAATTGAAAGTGGAAAATAAAAATTCAAAATGCAAAACAAAAATTTGTAAAAAATAGATTTAGAATAACAAATTTTCTGTCACAAACATGCAAAATTATTAAAAAACGATTGTTGAGGTTTATGTAAACAAATTTGTTACCCTAAAGTTATTTTTTACGAATTTTTTTGTTTTCTAACTTCAAAATTTATGTACTATTTTTGATTGTAGATTCTCTTTCATATGGTACTTGAAAAACATCTTGTTGTTGCTAATGTTGCCCGACTTTATGCCCTGCCAAAGGTGCATAAACCGGGAATGCCATTCCGACCAATTGTTTCAAATATTGGTACAGCCACCCATCCACTGTCTAAATATCTTGTCCGGAAGTTTTCACCTCTACTAACAAATAATATTTTTACAGTTAAAAACTCTTCAAATTTCATTGAAAAATTAAAGCTACTCGATCCTAATTCCTTCAAAATGGTCTCATTTGATGTGAAGAGTTTATTTACAAACGTTCCCATCCAAGGCTCACTTGATTCACTTACTCGGAGATTGAAGGAATTCCATTATACAGATTATGAAATTAATGAACTGATTCTCATTACCAAACTATGCATCAACCAAACTTGTTTCTCTTTTGAAAATAATTTATACAAACAAACCAGTGGCCTTGCAATGGGAAATCCACTTTCCCCAATCCTGTGTGATATATTCATGCACTATATAGAAGATAAAATTCTGTCTCTCATCCCATTCAAATTCTGGACAAGATATGTCGACGATACTGTCACTCTAGTACCTAACGATATGAATCCTTCACAGATCATCAACCTCCTAAACACCGTTGACCTTAACATCCAATTTACTTTCGAAGAAGAAAAAAACATTCTAGCAAACATCAATATTGCAGTTAATGATCAACTCCTTAGTAACTCTATATCATCCACTTGGAAAAACCTTTTGGGTCTCACGGCTGAAGACGTCTCCACAAATACGCTTTACTCCTCCGCCCAATCAAGTTTCCAACCGACGTGATGGCAACACCGGCCAACAGCACGGACATAAATAGAAGCCGCCATTCGCTCTGACGACGATAGCTGTTTAACGCTATCGAAATAGCTATCAGCAATGCTATCGTGTTAATGATTTTAAAGAACTGCACCATAAAAATTGTTTTGCATTTATTTCTATCATGTTCTGTTATTATATTTTAATAGTTAATTCGTTGGAAGATAGGGATGGATTAAGATTTTGTGGAACCTTAGAAATTTTTTTCAGGGTTCCTTTGTAGCATAAATTAAGCCTGTGCAATTATATATTTTAGGAAATAAGGTAAAAGAATTAAGGGAGTTTAAGTATTACGTAAGCTGGCTATTTCATACCCCTCCCCCCCCCTGGTTAGCAATAATTAACATTGACTAACATAGGAAAATAAGCTCAACAGCAACTCCCCTTCCTCCCAAAGGTGCATACGTAATACTTGAACTTTCCCTTACTGAAAACAAAATACACATATATATTTTCAAGTACGGAAAATGACGATGTGAAATTTTGAATCATATTATACACATTATAAATTAAGATGCTTTTTCTCTCATAACAAAGGCGGATTTTACATTTCATATTTTGAAATTCAGTGAGTTCTGTCTATAACAGTTGTTCCCAACTCAATTTCTGCCGCGGACCACTTTACCACTTCAATTGTGCCCGAGGGCCACTTTTCCACTTCAATCGTGTCCGCGGACCACTTTGGAAAATTCTCACGAGTGTGCTGCAAGACCTTAATAAAAAAAAGGGACCCGGGTCCTTTTTTGGGGGAAATGTGTTTGTAAAATCTTTCTTTAGTAAAAAAGAAATAATAAATAGAAAAAAAACTAATGAAATGCTTAAGATGAATTACTTTTAATAAGAACCGTTTTCTGAAGTTCCGCCAGATTGCAAAATATTGCAAATGTACTATCAATTTCATTTTTATATTTAATTTTAACATTTAATAATCATTTTTATAAGCGTTTTTATTAATTATTATTTCTTTTTAAATAATGACCCGTCTCGCGGACCATTTGGGACTCTTTGGCGGACCACCAGTTGGGAATCACTGGTCTATAACGATAATTTGTTTTGAATGAGCCTGCATATAACGATAATTTTGCAATTTTTCAGTCTTTATCTATATTTTGTGTCCAAAACTTTTTAAAACAATGCAGTTTTAAAAATCCACTAATGCTGAAGAATACCATATACACAGATGCAGCCGGTTCTAGAATACTGAGCCAAAGTCAGCCAAATATTTCTGAAGAGGAAATACGTTGATGTACTTAATTAATTCTCTTAGCACATACAAAGCTTTGAAGAATATACACTCTTCTATGAATATAGAGAATGATTTGACTTCGGATGAGGAATTATTAGTAGAGCTAGGAGATTTTGATGACCTAAAAACAGTCAGAAATGACCTATAAAAAATACATATGATCTAAAAACCAGAATAAAAAAAATGCCCTATAAACAAAAAAGTGACCTTAAAAACCAAAAACTTACAAAAAAATAAGTTATTCAGTATTTCAAATTAGCCATAGCAAAACTGAAAAATTTATTTGAGTATTGCAGAATTGTAATATATATCGATTATCGTTCAGGAATTTTGAATTCGTTAAAAAAAAAGGAACATTGACAAAGTTACATTTTTGGAAAAAATAAAATTTCTAAGAAATTCATAGAAAATGCCTTTTTATCGAAAATACCACAAAATGTAAATTGTTGACACAAAAATATCCAAAAAATGCCCTTTAAATGACCCAAAACATAAAAAATGCTCCATCCCTTAAAAATGACGAAAATGCAAAAAAATGCCCTAACGAAGGTGTTTCAATCTGTTTAGTTTTTCATTAAACACATTCATATATACTTAGGCAAAGTTTTGGCAATGACAAAAAAAAATGCAAAATCATCAAAATCCTAGCCCTAGTTATTAGTTTCTTAGTTATACTACCAATGAAGATATGATAGTGGAACTGAAAGAAAACGATGGGAGAGAGGAAAAAAGAGAGAGAGAGAGAGAGAGAGAGAGAGAGAAACGTAGTGTTCGATAGAATCGTTGAAATATTACAGCATTTCATTCTGACTCTATCAAATGTTTGAGATGTGTATCTAAATTTGCTAGGTGGTTAAAAAATATATGTCCGGCAGCGACTCTCCAGAGAGTACTCTCCACATAAACCAAATACCTGATTACTTCTTTTTTTAATTAAATACAACTTTCTTGAGTTATTATTTTTTCTAACGTAACTTTTCGAAATACGTATTGAATGATGAAACATTCTGGTTTACGTCCACATAAATTAATTATACACCACGTATTCAGTTTCTATGTATTATGCATATTTTAGTTTTCAATTAAAAATATAATTCCCAATTTTATTTTTATTATCATAAATATTCATTTTTGATTAATAGAATGGGAGATTTCAAGTACTACGTAAGCAATATTTTAGCCATTTTATAACCTTCGCCACTCCTGGTAAGCAAAAATTAACATTGGCTAACATAGGAAAATAAACATAACAGCAACCCTGCTCCCCCCTAAGATGCTTACGTAATACTTGAACTTTCCCAATTGTAGTTAGAATACCTATACTTTATCATATTTTCGAACCAATTACATTTTGAGATTTATATTCATATATACACCTGATCTCTCTGTAATGTTATTTAATAAATCGTTTAACGTGGTATTATTCAGTGCAATTAAGTTTTAACTACTGCCATACGCATGGGAGGAATGATGCAGTCATAACCGCATTGAGATACATGTTACAATTTTGTACACACACACACACACACACACACACATATAGTTTTAGTCTTGTAACTCACCCCTTTACAAACATCCTGCGTATGCCAGTGATTTTAACCGTTTTTTGTATGGTTTATACCAAAACATGTTTTTATAAGTAGAGAAAAGAAAACTAAATTATGCCTCGTATAACCATACAAAAAGAGGAGTGTCAAAACTTTGAATTATTTCTCTTTATTAAGAAGTTCCCCTTTGGTCAACATGTTCAGGGGCCGACTATGAATATTGGGAGCCTACTGACGCACTTATTGGATATATATCTGGAAAATATACGCACCTTTATTACCATTTAAAGATGTAGGTAAAAATATGCTTTTTAATACCACTTTCACGTCAGTGTCGTATGTCCAAAAATGCACTTGCAGAGCTAAAGTTGTAAAAGTTTTAGCAAAAGTTGCGAATAATATGTGGTATCGGTGTAACAATTTTGTGTTTTTGAAAACTCTGCTCTTTTATTATCCAATTCTTCAAGCTGTGAAAATCCCTTCATCAGAGTAGTCCCGCAGAATGGAAAACCCTAGTGGGAACCAATGGGAGGCCTCCAATAGAATCATGGAAAAACCCCAATAGGGACCAATGAGAAACCTGTACTGTGGGGTACCTAATGTTGGGAAATCCCATATATTTCAGAGTAAGAGTTGTTTGTAAGTTTCTGGAAGTGGTTGTGATGTATTAATGGCTTTCCCATGTAGTTTGTAAGTTTCTCAAGATTCTAAGAAGAGTCTACTATTCTTGTTTGTGATGTGCCGGTGTAGTATTTTTGTTGAGTCCCAGTCGGGTTCGTGTCCGTGTTGTAAAGCGTGTTCTGCCAGACATGAAGCTATGTCTCCTTTCGCGAGTGCTTGTTTGTGTTCTTTTCTTCTTGTTTTGATCATTCTTTTTGTTTGTCCTATGTAATGTTTGTTGCAGTCTTTGCATGGTATTTGGTATATTGCGCCTGTGAGATCTTCTGGTGGAACTGGGTCTTTAACTTTTGTAAGTTGTTTGCGAAGTGTTGTGACAGGGGAATAGAATGTATGGATATTTGCCTCTTTAAGGATGCGAGAGATTGTTTCGGAAATGCCGTGAATATATGGAATAGATATGCGGGTGTGAGATGTATTGTTTAAAGATGTACTATTGGGTCTACAGTTTCTGAGAATGAATCGTTTAGGGTATCCATTATTTTTAAGTGCCGTGTGTGTGTGTTTTGTTTCTGTGTTTGAAAGTGTTTCATTACTGCAGTGAGAATTCGCTCTAAGACTTAATGTTTTAACAACGGAAGCTTTGTGGCATGTTGGATGATGCGATTTAAAATCGAGATATCTGTCTGTATGTGTGGGTTTACGGTAAACTGAGGTGAAGATTGAGTTATCGTGAGATCTGTGTACAAGAACGTCTAGGAAAGGGAGTTTATTGTTCTGTTCTGTTTCGTATGTGAATTTTATATGTGAGTTTAAGTTATTAAGGTAATGGAAGAAGCTTTGGAGTGTATTAGTTTTAAGTACAACAAACGTGTCGTCGACGTATCTTTTCCAGAATTTAATGTTAAAATTCGGTGAAGACAAAGCAGTTTCCTCAAATGACTCCATAACCAAGTTAGCTACAACACTTGAGACCGGAGATCCCATGGCAGTGCGAAAAACTTGTCTATGGATAGAACCATGTGAGGAGAACACAGCAGAGTCCAGACAAAATTTCAACAATGTGCAGATGTCGTGAGGTGTTAGTGAAGTGCGTTCATGTAGTGTTGTGTCATTTTGGAGGCGTGTAAGTGCGGTGTCGATTGCAAGTGATGTGGGAATGCAAGTGAAGAGAGAAATTACATCGAATGAGACCATGAGGTCGTCGTTTTCAAGTTGTAGGTTATTTAGTTATTTAAAGGGGTGCAGAAAGATTGGCTAGTAGAAACAGTGTAGTCGTTACTATCGATTATAGGAGAGATTAGACGTGCAAGATATTTTGATAGGTTATATGTAGGAGAGCTGCAAAAACTAACCATTGGTCTGAGAGGAATATTTTGTTTATGAATTTTAGGTAATCCGTAGAAGGATGGTAAGCGGCCAGAAGTGCATTTTAAAGAGTCGTAGAGATTAAATGTAAGTTTTTTAGATTTATAGAGTTTTAGAAGGAGAGAGTTCATTTTGGATTGAATTGTTTGTGTAGGGTCTTTTGTGATGCGGGTGTATGTATTTGTATCAGATAAGAGTGTAGAAATTTTATGTAAGTAGTCTGGACGATTTAAGACGACTGTAGTACGGCCTTTATCAGCTGGCAGCATGACAAGGTCCTTGTCGTTCCGTAGCTCCCGGAGGGCAACCCTTTGCATAGGCGTTAGGTTGTCCCCAGGGAGTTTTGGACGCCGAAGGAGTCCTGCCACTCTGCAGCGGATATCAGCTGCAATGCGTTCGTCAGTGTGATTATTTTGTAGAGCATTTTCTATAGAAGCGAGAATCTGTGGTGTAGGAATTTTAAGTGGAGCAGGTGAGAAATTCAGGCCGAGAGATAGCACAAATTGCTGTTGTAGTGTGAGACTTTTATTTGAAAGATTTAGTATAAAATGTTAGTCAACGTCATGACACCCTTGACCGAAGCTCGCGACGCCCAGTTTGGAAACCCCCTTTTTTTGGGCCATTGTCATGGCTTAGAAATGCACAAATGCTTGTTGAACTGAAGTTTCTAAAGTGCGTAGACGGATTAACAGTTTTCAACTCCTTTGGCTTTTGATACAATTTATATCATATTTCGATCTCACAGTTGTCTGTTAATAATCATTGATTTTTGTGAAAACTGTTCATGTTGCTATATTGCCGAATTTTTTATGAAAAGGATAAAATTTGAGTAAAAAAAGTCCCGCCAAATGGCCCATTTGAAAGCGTAGAATCATGATCCATAGCCTCCTCCTTGCCATTAAAATTTTTTATTGCTTCTTTTTTTTCCCTGAGTTGTTTGTACTTTTCAGAAGAATTGTTAAAATTGGGTTAAGTTGCTTTGAAGAGCATTTCTTTCTCTGCTGTTCTATCGTTAAAGTAAGTAATAAAATTTTTTATTGATTAAAGAAGGGCGTTCACCATGCGGACTAAGGGCAGAGGCGTGATACAGGTAGTTTTCAGTTTACGACGGTGTTCCTCTCCTGAAGAAGCTCGTAAAAAGAAATCGGGGCAAAATGAACTTCATTATTTATTGTAAACTTCTGCCAAACGAACAGTCACAAATTGAGGATATCCTATACTAATTGACACCAATCATAAAGTGAGTTTAACTTACATAAATGTAGAAAATAAGATACTCTTTCTAAATAAAATATATTTTCTCATATGCTTTTTTATGAAGAATTAAGTTTATACTGGGCTAAAACCTATAGATTTCCCGGGGCGTGGGGGTTGGGCATGAACTATGTTGCCTAGAGTATAAAACCTTGTACTATGGAGTAGTCGTCGGCTTAGAATTCCATCTTTGATTTCTAATGGAGGGCCGACAGCTTGCACCTCGGTGCTTCGCGCACAGTAATTGTTTGCAATTTTCGTTTTTTTTTCTTCTAAAAGCATGGTTAAACCGTCCTTAACCCCCTCTCCTAGTTATAATTATGTCAATGAGAGCAATAGAATTATGGTCAGAGTACGATTATGGTTAATTTTAAACCCAGATTTTCTGTAGAATAGATAAACCTGTTACCAACGCCACGGTAAAGCTTGAATTTTAATTAAAATAAGATGTTTAGCATATTGGTGAATATTGTAGAGAACTGAGAAAATAAAATATTTTAAGTGGCGTGAAGAGCTGTAAGAAAGGATTTCTGATAATTAAGGAAGTCAAAAACTTAAAAAAATTAAATTTGGAAATTAAGAAAATCCAGTGAATCCAATTTCAATTTTAGGGGGGAAAACGACTAAAGAAATCTTAAAATTAAAAGCATCACTCTCAACAACTCTCTTCGTATTTCTTGCGGATGTCAAGAAATTATATAATAAGGAGGCTGCGTATTCCTAATAAACTTTTATAAAAAATAATTTTAACTACTAAAAAATAAAGAAAATTAAAAAAAGAAAAGTAGTTAGGAAAATAACTTATGACCTAAATATAAATATTGTTCCAATATTTTTTTATCTACGAATCATTTAGATATCATCTAGCCATAGGAATAAAAACTCCGTAGATGAGAGGAAATGATCCCAATCTTCCAGTTTCACAGTGCTAATACCATTTATTTTAACCAATCAATTCGGTACAGTTAAAATTTTTTGTGTCCAAGGGTTAATATCCTACATCTTAAATTAAGATGAGGTTAGTGTGCAATATTTAAGAACAAGAGGTTAAAAGTCAATAGTACATGCACATTTCGAATTGTAGGTTACATCACGTTTACCCTTTTCCCCCCCATAAGCTCATTTCTAAACAGTGTAGTGTTACGAAATTCGAGCATTGGAAGATAAGCAGTGTTATACAATGAGAAAGATTGCGAAATTCCAGACTAAGTCATTTAGAAAAAATTATAAAATAAGATAGAATTACGTTTTAATCTGTGTGGATATAAAAAGAAAAAACTTTGGCATCCACAGAAGATGAAAGCTAAGGGGATTGCGATAAAGAAATGGGTTATCGGTAAAATAATCTTTTCTATTCACTTGCTTGAAGAAAGAAAATATAGTCCTAAGAGCGGCAAAAGTGGTAAAAAAGAAGTTTTTATGTAAGTGAGAGAAAAAGAGGGAGAAAGAGAGAGAGAGAGAGAGAGAGGGAACGGAAAATAAATTTCACACAGATAATTTAAATCTATTGAACACCAAGATAAAAATCAAACAAAACTTGGACTAAATTAACAGGGTGAATAAATGAATGATTAATGCTCATACGGTTGGAGTTTCACAATATTTAAAATTAGTACTAAAGTATTTATGTCACGTGATATGTGTGAAAATTTACGTTGAGTGATTTTGTATTCGTACTATAAAAGTATAAGATATGGGACATAGAAAATGTTATATAAGCGCACATAGAGATTGATGTAAAACATAAAAATCTCGAAAAGAGGAAAACAACTTAGAAATTTCAAGAAACACTCATTTATGAATTCACTTCTGCTTGGATTCCTTGAAGGACTTGAGTGAAAAATAGTGTATAGATAAAGAATACTTACGTGAAGAATATCGTAGAGATGAAGAATTCGCATAGGTGAAGAATATATCATGGATGAAGAATTCGCATAGGTCAAGAATATCCCATGGATGAAGAATTCTCTTAAGCGAAAAATAAAGCATCCCAGATTTTTGCTTGGATGCGAATATTATAATCCCTTATTAACTTCTTTGCCATTAGATTAACTCCATTTTAATTATACTTTTATCAAAGTGTGATCCAAATTATGAACCATGTTGGTCATTTTGGTTAAACACAAATCCCCTCAGTTTTTTTTACCATCCCCATATCTAAAATTAAACGATATTAATTAACGTATAGTAATATTCATGTAAGAAATGAAATAAACACATAAAATTGTAAAATTATAAGGGACGGAATGATGGTAAAATCTATACAAAGTTTACATATCTGCCATAGGAAATTAACTATTTTCTTCATGAAAACGTTTTTCCGTTTCACCAATAATGTTGATCTATAAAAGCAATTTAGTGAAATATTGCTAAACATAAGTGTAATAAAAATTTTGCATAAAAATTTACATAAAAATATAAATCACATTATCAAAAAAATTATCTTTTATAGTCTTCCTTTTAGTAATTTTTAAGATGATATAATTAAATTATTTGCGTTTTTTCTTTCATATGGTTAATTTTTTCAGTCCCCTTTGTTCATGAGTGTTTCATTTCAACCTCTTAGATTATTATTTACGTTTGAAAAATGGGCATCATTAGCTGCATCTTTATTAACATCAGGACTTTAATTTCAAAAACAAGAGAATGGCATAGCCAATAAAAGGAAAGGAGAGGGAAAAAGTAAAACATGAATAAAATAAGAAAGTAAAATCGAACTATTTGATTGTAAATCTTAAAAGAAAAAGAGAGATTGTTTCACGAAACGTTAGTTTTGAAAAGGGAGACGGGCTCTTCTTTTTTTATGATGAAACCTTTCATCGTTTCTGAAATCCATAGTCAGTGTTATTAGGATCCCATTAGCTCAATTTATCATTTCAACGTAAGAAGTACGCGGAGCTAATGCAATGAATATAATCAAGCGCTTTAAAACCCGAAGAGATTTTAAAAAAAAAAATTCAGAAGATAAGAAAATCTTATCTTCTGTTTGAATTTTTTCAGGAATAAAAATCCTATTTTTTTATATAGTATCAAATTTTGAAAGACAAGTTAGTTTTTCGGATTTAATTCTTTAAAAATAATGCAAAACTTTACTTCCACATTTAGAAATTTTAAGTATTTTATTACTATTACTTCAGGAATAACAGCTTTGTAATCATTCTTAGTTAGATATTCCTGGATGAAGCTGTGCTATATTATATATACACGGTGACCTAAAGTCCTCAACAATTTAAAAATTATAAAAGAACACATAATGATAAAGAAGCAGTTTTCACGAAAGGGTTTCTAAGAAAACCGAACCTTTTAATAGCAAAAAAAAAATTAGTTTAGAAAAGTCACCTGTAGACGGTGTTGATACGCAAGATATTCAGCAGAAGTGTTAAACTCAGGCTTGCAGTGAAAGACCTGGATGCATATGAAATGTTCATTCGAATCCAATATTACTACATAATTGGAAAATGTTATCGTTACCAGATCAAGCGTTTCTAGGGAAGTTCTTCTACCCGAACGTTGAATTAAAAGCCATTGCATTGTACAAATTCCATACGGCGAAACAACTGACGCCGAGAAATAGCCACATGTGATGCCCTATTCGCCTTGGTTCTATCATATAATGTTTTGGAATTCGTATTGAACAACTGTTGCAATAATAAATCGATGGAATGCACAGTTGTCCTGTCCATTGTCTTTTGGAGTCTGCATGTGGTTTTTTGAAATACAATTTTTTTTTGCAATTAAAGAAATACGATTTTCCTAGAAAAACTTTCGTGTAAACCGCACTTCTTTATCATTATTTTTTCCTTTTTTTAATGAGTTTTTAGAGTTTTCACGGACTTTTGGCGCACTCTGTATATATATAAAATATATCACACAAAATATATATCAAATTGGGTTGAAAATATACATGACGTAATTTAAATATTACACATAAACATGAAAAAAAATGAAGAATTCTGTAAACCACGGGGACCCGAAATTGGGACATCCTGAATTAATAATAATAAAATACTTAGAAATCTACGAATGTGAAAGAAAAGTTTTGGCATTAAAAATTTTAATGTAGTAATAAAATAGTATATATTATAGTAATATATTATAAAAATTTAAAATAGTAAAATATTTAAAGTTTTTGAGGACTTTTGGGTCACGGTGTATATAATATAGCACATCTTCATCCAGGAATATCTACCTAAGAATGATTACAATACAATACTTTATTTTCCATGCTATAGGTTTGTCAATCCTGCATACGGAGGAAGAGTAAAAAAAACCAAAGGTTAATTCCCTTTCTCTCTATACTGGCTTAAGTTTCATTTCTTACAATTAGTCCTGAATTTGTTTCTAAATTCAGTCTCTGATGTAATATTTTTTATTTCGTTTCGTAATGAATTCTATGTATTAATACTATAATAATTTATATTACCGGAACCCATGTTTGTTCTTATCTTTTTAATTTTTAAAGTTTTCCTTGATCAACTATTGTTCATATTTGGTTTATTTTCTATATTTATGTCCTCAATGTACTTCCCTTTTCTTATTCTATTAAATATCATTATCAAGATTTTAAATCTATGTATTTGATCTAAATCCATTATATTATTTTTAATTTTTATTTCTTTAATTTCTTGTTTTGTTATGTTATTATAAAACTATTATTCTGAAGTAATAGTAATAAAATACTTAAAATCTCTAAATGGAAGTAAAGTTTTGCATTATTTTTAAAGAATTAAATCCGAAAAACTAACTTGTCTTTCAAAATTTGATACTATATAAAAAAATAGGATTTTTATTCCTGAAAAAATTCAAACAGAAGATAAGATTTTCTTATCTTCTGAATTTTTTAAAAATCTCTTCGGGTTTTAAAGCACTTATCATATATTCATTACATTATCTCCGCATACTTCTTACGTTGAAATGATAAATTGAGCTAATGGGATCCTAATAACATTGGCTATGGATTTCAGAGACTGTGAAAGTTTTCATCATAGAAAAAGGAAGAAAAGTCGGTCTTCCTTTTCAAAACTAAAGTTTCACGCTATGATCTCTCTCTCTCTTTCTTTTAAGATTTTCAATCAAACAGTTCTATTTTTCTTTCTTATTTTATTCATATTTTGCTTTTGCCTTTCCTTTTTCTTTTATTGGCTATGTCATTCTCTTCATTTTGAAATTAAAATCCTGATGCTAATGAAGATGCAGCTTATGATATCCATTTTTCAAACATAAGTGATAATTGAAGAGCTAGAAATAAAATTCTCATGGACAAAGGAGACTGAAAGAATTAATAATATGAAGAAAAAAAGCAGACAATTTAATTATATCAACTAAAAAATTACTAAAAGAAAGCGCACAAAAGATAAAATTTTTTTGATAATATAATTTATATTTTTTTATATAAATTTTTATGTAAAACTTCTATTACGCTCAGTGGCGGCTCCTTCATTTGTACACATGAGCACGTGAACCCTTGAAGAGAAATTATGAAGAAAATAAGATATAACAAGTTAAGTAAAATAAGATCTCAAACACGTAATACGAAACTGTAATAGTATAAAATACGAAATTTATTACGTGTAAGTCAATTATTACTTTATTTGGTTGGTGACGTTATTAACAGGGATGCAGGGAGCAGAGCGTTAGGTCTGTCGCACGTGCGATTGGAAAAACTGACCTTTTATTACTGAAGGCATTGAAGGGTGTGGGTGGAGGATATTCGCCGCTTATGGCCTGCTGTTCGCACGGTGTTTGTTCTTGTGCGTGAGGTAGAAAGCAGTTGCCTTTATTGAGTTTGATTTTTGCCCGAGCTCTCATTTTTTTATTACTTGATATATTCGGTTAATTTTTTTAATTAACTATTATGGTTAGTTTTATTATTGTTTGTACAAACGTGTTAATAGTTCAGATTGCATTTAACAAAATAGGTGTTTCGGAGCTGAAACAATTACATTTTTCAACGTTACCTCTGAGAAGAAAAATGGAAATAAAACTGCTTAGGCTAACTTTAGGTTTGTTTGAGCTTATCCGGGTGGCAAAATCAAAAACTAAGGATTTCAAAAGGGAATTCAAATGCGAATTAATTGTTTAATTAACAGAGATGAGACGGACTCTATATTTCATGCAGTTTTCGGGCTCGGACGATCTCGGGTTTATTAGGCGGATGCAACAGGAGCTGAAAACTAACTTTTCTATACCGAAATTCTCCAAGAACTATAAATATGTGATTCGTTTTCGAGGATTATACGTATATATGAGAATTCGAATGAAATTAAATAGTGCAGTTCAGCAATTTTTTTTAAAAATTTATATCGTACGCCAATGAGTTAAGTTATATTGGGAGTTCGGGTTCAGGCGGACTTGGGCTCAAATTCCTACAAATCATTTCGTGCTCGGGCTGGCTCAAAGTGCAAGTCTTTGAGTTCGGGCCTCGAAAAATGAACCCGAACTCATCTCTAGTAATTAACTGTGAATTAACTAAAAGGCTATTTTGTTTTCACTGTCTCCTGTTTGTAAAACAAAGTGGTAATTCGAGTTGAGTGAGTTACGGTGTTGCTGATTTGTCCCATCTAACTCAAAAAATAAAGAAACATGAATATTCAAAGTCACATTTGAACTCCATATTTGAGTTCTGTTGGCTTGGAAAGGTTGATATTCGTCAACAGCTTAACAGTGCATTGTTTTCAGTTGCCTTACAAGTTTATTCAATCTTATGCCAAGAAAACACGTACGTTTCGTTGACTTGTGAAAATTTGTTTTCGTAATTTATAACAACAGTTATTTCAACACTGGCGTAAGGTTTAAAACACAAGGTTTAAATCCAGTGTTGAAATAACTATTGTTATGCAATTTCCTGGTGAAAGTTTGTAATGTTTTGTTCGTCCTTTATGTATTGCAAATCCAGGGCCGCAATTAGAGGGGTACATGTCCTAGGCGCCACGGCATGAAATGTTGGTATGGAGGCCAGTGAAGGAACGGGCGCTAGTGCCAGAGGGGCGCCGGAATCTCAGTTTCTTCATGGACAAAGGTACTATCTGCGCCGCTGGTGAACCCCCATTTGAATAAACCACCAGCCTCCACTAATTACATTTATGTTTAGCAATATTTCAGTAAATTATTCTTATATAGTAACATTATGGGTGAAACGGAAAAATGTTTTGCAGATATGTGAACTTTGTATAGACTTTATCATCATTTCTTCCCTTACAATTTTTCAATTTTATGTATTCATTTCATTTCTTAAATAATTTAAACCAATTACATTTCTCAAGGGAAGTTTTATATAGTATTTTGAAACGAAAATCTTTAGTCAAAGGGAGAAAACTCCTTGAGAATTAAAGGAAAGGGTGAAGGGAATATTCGATACGATTAAGTTTTGATATTCCACTTTTTATATGGTCCATAACAAAATCTGTGTTTAAATAGGTTGAGAAAAGAAGACCTGCCACGTACTCAGGCTGGAATATATATGTATTAAAGGTGGTTAAGATATGAATAATATAAAAAGTGGGGTGTCAAAACTTATTGGCATTAGAAATAATTAGGCTATGAATAAAATAAGACTATCTCAACTTCGAAAATTGCCAAGGATCATTTCAACAGTAAAACTGTAGCAAATAATATTATTATGTAGCTGATATCACAAATGTGTATAGTCCATGCATGCGTACATTTTACTAAATTGTACAAATGAAATAGAGCAGTGAAGAAACGAATGTACTCATGAGAGGTAAATATAGAAATGAATCACACTTTTATATGAAAATGATCTCTCACCATTCTCTGAGTTGCAAAATATATTTAGCCTTTGAAAATATTTCTAAATTAAATTGCACTATTTAAACAGCTTTTAAGATTCTAGAAATGACTGAACATAATACAAAGATGGAATTTATAAATTTAGTAAAAATTAAAGTAATTAAGGCCTTCATATAAAATACATATTGCAGTTAAGAAAAGGCTATCATTAATACTATTATTATATTAAATTGTTTATTCATTGTATGATTCAAATTATATTTCTTTTCCTTTTAGCTCAACCGTTTTTAGGTTTGAGTTTTAAAGATATAAGCACAATGTTTCGAGATTTCCATTCGATTCGCACAGAATCTTAACACTGCGCACTAATTATTTCATTAATTACGATGTAACCATATGCCGCAAACAGGAAAATTTGATTGTCCTTCCACCTTTATAAAGACTTCCGTCTTGAAGAATGAAGTCTATCTATGCTGAGTTATATTTAAAACGAGAAGCGGAAAAATTTTGTTTCACAAAAATATCAAAATTTTATCACATTCACTCATTTTTTCCAGACACTTAATATTCATTTTTTTAATATCTTGAAATTTCTTGCTTGCTGCTGTTTCAATGATACCTTTCAATTAATTTTTGTGAGGAAAATTACTTTAGAAACGCTGAAAAATATTCCCGTCTGAGTACAACGCATATTTCGTCACATCGAAATAAATCAAAAAGGAGAGAGAGAGAGAAAGGGAGGGAGAGAAATGCTACTTATTATGCGATAGGGGGAAAAAAACAGGTACAGATGTTTCAAGATTACCAAAAGACGCTGCGTCGTCTGCTCGTAAATATTTATCATGTTGCAACAACTAGAGATCCTCGTTTCAAACACCGGCATATTATTCGAACGTATTATTTCAACGAATAATACAAACGTGAATAAGAAATCTGCGAAGAAATCCATTCCTAGAAGCACAAATGATTTTCCAGAAATAAGCAATATTGGTGGAAATCCGGAAGAACATATAAACAAAAGAAAACTAGTGAATAAAAAGCATTACGTAACTTAAACTTTTTCAAAGGTTTAAAGCAAGCTGACCAAATAAATGACCATTTACAGGAAGGAAGCTTATTTAATTGATGTTTATTTTTTAATAGTAAAACCATTATAATTTTGTTAAGAAATTGTAGGATAGGAGGTCCGTAATTTTATCCTGTGCATAATTGCAAAGTCAAAAGTTGTTACCAATCTGATATGAGAGGAAAAACTTTTTTTGTACCAATAAAAACATTAAACGAACATTTCTGAAATTAAAGGAGATATGTATGGGGAGGAGTTAGGAAATCAGCTATTATTTAAATAGGGTGTGGGCTGCCACAATATAAATATTTACTTTTCAGGCTTTCTTAACTGTTGCCACTTAGAAACGCAAGAAAACAAACTTAAAAAGTTCAATTTCTAAAGTTGGCACCATGCCAAATTGTTTCCTTTTATTTCATGTTTTCCATATATAATTATAATTTTATTTTCTGTATTTGGCAACGATATCTGTAACTGCATATAGTTATATTATATTTTCTTTACAGGTTGTAAATGATTATTTTTTTCACGAACAAAATTGTTCACCATTTTCAAAAGTTGTAATTGGTATATGTATGTAATCACCGTTGGTATATTATTTGCATAAATTTATATCAAAAGCAATTATTGCAATCCTAAGTTATTTGTATTTTACAGGTGAGTTTATAATTTATTTACATAGTGTAGATGCTAGGAAGTATGCGTCTTTTTCGAACGAAATAACCGTACTTTTTTTGGAAGGCACACTGCTATGGAAGAGTAAAACTAATTTATAAAAACATGGGGAAATAAAATGGTGTCAAATAGAAAGAAAGTGCCGAAAATCGAACTTTTATTTTCGTTTATATTTCAGAAGAGAGCGAAACGAAATCCCAAGAAGAAAACCGAGCCTTGTCAGATGCCGACACCGAGTTTCCGAATTTCAATTACTGAAAGAATTGGGTGGAAGAGACGAGTCGGCTACAACGGCATAATTTTTTTTACCTATCTTCTTTCCGACCAGAGCGTCTGACACAAAATAACTATTTTACGAGTACATGAATTTTCCTCTTCCGTTTGGATGTGCTGTTTTTTCAAAACAGCTGACGTTGCGTAAGAAAACCAATATCGAATACAGTATTTCATGCAGTGTACGAGAAGTTTTGTTTTATTCAAGCTTTTTACTTCGGTGACCAATTTGGATTTCAGCAACAATAACGCTAAGAAGAATGGTTGAACGTCGTGTAACGATTGCATCCTTGTAAACCAACGCGGACCATCAAATGCTTATAGATATATGAAAAAAGGAAACAAACCGGAATAATAGGGAATAATTCATAATAGAAATGTAAATGAGCAAGGAAAAATTGGAGAGACCGCTGCCTTCCAAAAGTAGGGTATTTATTATGCGTAATGCGATTTTGATTTTCTAAATTTAAAATGATGTTTTAAACAAGTATTTTAAGAACTGCGTAACTCTAAATTTCGTGGATTTCTCGACCCTCGAAAATGGAAGAATTTTAATAATATATAATTAATACTAATTACTGTAACATAAAATTAATATTTAATCATTGTAATATGTAACCAATATTTAATTATAATAATATATAAGTAATTTTTATTATAATATGTAATTAAAATAAGCTATTATAATATGGAATAAATACTTATTACAATATGTAATTAAAATAGTTATTATAATATGCAATTAAAATACTTATTACAATATGTACTGAAAATACTTATTATAATAGGCATCAGCATCTGATTACTATAATATAATACTTATTTATTAAAACCCTTACTAAAACATTTATTATATAGACGCTGCTTCGAATTTTGTGAGAAAAATATTGGTTCAAGTTATGGGGAATAGTTAGGTCTCAAACCTGCTTAAGAGTCTTGAGACGTAAAGCGAAGAATTTAACGTCGCTTGCTTTCAACACATATGGTATTTTAATATATAAATAAATTTATGTATTCCCAAAATATCTTAAAATTATTGTGAAAGCTACCTAATAATTATGCCTGAAAACCTTGGGGATGATATTTGAGAGCTCAAAAATATTAGTTATTATATAAAATTGCTAGATAAATATTAGAAGATATTATTTTAAATAGCTATGTGAAAAATCACATTCACATCTAACAAGTTAAAGAGTGCGATATGCGGTTTTTTATTTCAAAGGCACTCTTTTCTTTGGGAGCAGCAGTATATTCTATTCCTGGAGGCGACAATTTCCAAAATCTGCCACTGTCTACAATGAAGTTGCATCAGAACGTTAAAATAATTCCTTCATGTCTCAGATCTTCCAGCGATTCCATCCACTGCTTTCGAAACACTGGGGTGGATTCGACTTAAAGTTTGCCTCAATCTGAATATATCGAACTACAAATTGTGATAAGAAAAGGATCTCTGAGTACAGCGATACATCGCTTTACCTCTACATCGTCAATTAGAATTTCATGGTGCCTCTCAACAACGTAAGTGGTGTCCCTCGAAGAAGTTCTCTCTCACCAATGAAATCTACTTCAGGAAACGTTAGTAAGAAGAGTGATAGGAAAGGGAAAGGCAATTCAATGAAATCAGAATCAAGTATAAAAAAACAGTTTGAAGTATGTTAGCGTGAAAGGAGTGTAGAGAATTTTCTTTGGGGAGGAAGGGTTGGAGTGGAGTTAGGTGATTGGCCAGGATTAAAAAAATGTCGAGTTAGAATTAGCCAATTACAATGGGAATATACTGTGGTTCGGATGCAATTTTAAGCCGTCGATCTTGTTCCAGATGACTCATTGAGCAGTCTTGGAGCTTGATATACAATAAATAAATAAATAAATAAATAAAATAAAAACAAAAAAATAAATTATGACTCGAATACATACGTCAGGAATTCTAATAGTACTAGTGAATGAACCACATGGTAAACGAAGACTAGGGAAGAAAAGATTTACAGACATCCTACAAACTTGTAACGATAGAGATAGATCTTCAATCCGTAAAAAGTCTTCAGAGAAGAGGGCTGCGTCAGACGGGATGAATTGAGGGAACATAGTTATGCTGTTCAAGTCAGTCAGAAGACTGAGCAGTTAATTGAATTATGTATTGCAGTCATAGGCGTAGAGTTATATGGGGCCTCAGGGCCGTGCTTGCGGCGTTAGCGGCCCTGGGCGAAACAGGGTTTAGCGGCTCGCAAAATTGTGCTAACATAACGAAAAAAAATGGCCGAGATTAAGCATTTCAAAATAAAGTTTAACCAGACGTGAAAGGTAAAGAGAAGATAATAAATTAAATTAAAAAGTAAGCATTTCATAACAAAGTTAGCTAGGGATATATCACTTGGCACTTCTTGCTCCACTTCGATGTTGTTGATAAATGAAAGGGTTCAATTTAGGCCTTTTACCACATTATAAACACAAAGGAAAAACCAGTACAATGTAATTATAAATTTTGTTTCTCAGAATTTTACTATACATTTTCTGTTGTCGGAAACCCGGAGCCTCTGCAGTGGGCATACGGTCACCGCAATAAACATGATAATGTGTATTGTTTACTGATGCTAACGCATTTGTCTAATAACAAGTGTATTTATTTTGACCATAGAAACACATTCAAGTAAAAAAGTCTCTCGCCACACGAAACTAAATTTGTAACGCTTCTGTTACAAAATACGGAATTTGTAACCATAGGTACCCAGACAGTTCACAAGGGGTGGTTAACAGGCTTACAGTGGGAAGTTACAAAGCTACAACTCAATATAATTATGTGTATATATACAAAATTTCATCGCAACGAGGGGTTACAACCCCAATCACCCCCTGCATACGCTACTGTTGGTAACTAATATCATAAAATCGCGCCTTTGGGTTAAATGTGGATAAAACAAAGGCTTTAGAACAAAAAATGCGAAAGCAAACAAAACAAAATAGATATTTCTAGCTATAATTTAAATGTTATTTTATTTAAGTAAAATGTTTTCCTTTAAAGGGATACATCTTGAAAATTTGTATGATAATTCTTGTATTAATAAATATAACAATATTAAGTCTTAAGATTTCATTAATTATTTTTATATAGAATCTAAGTAAATTAGTACCCAAACAAATTCTACATCGTTTCAAATATCAGGATTGGGAATTTTGTTGTTTATGTATATTGAATTTTGAATGAAATGAAAGTTTTGAATAAAAAAATACGTGTTCTGTTGTCAGCTATTTTTTATTTTGTGAAGTTTCAAGTTTTTACCTTATTTATATAACTAGGGGTTGATAAATTGTGGCGAACCTTATTATCCAGACAAGAACGACACTCTTCCGTCTCAATAAGAAGACTTAGAAACACTTGTCAGTAAACCATTTTCTACTCGCCAACTGTAAAATATTGTCGCCAACTGTGGCCGGGTTATCGAATTTGCAGAGCTCTGCTTATAAGCATAATTCGGCATTTAAACATTAATTTTTAGATGATTTTTCTTTAATGACACGTTTAGATTATTCATGGTTGAGCTATGCATTCATGGGGGTTCTCTGTATTATAGCTAAAATGAACAATTTTTTACACAATAATCATTAAAATGCAAATTAAAAATAATCTCAACTGTATACAAAATTATGCTTCTATTTGTACAAACTGTAAAACCAAACTACTACGGAAAGTTGATCCTTTCTTTATCTTTGCATTCTCACTACTTACATAATGGTTTTGATATGATCTGATTATTGTTTCAGGGCGTTTTAATTATTTTTTGATTAAAAGTGTATATCGTATCTCTTCTATAAACCAAGCATAGCACAATGAATGTTAATGAAGGTATGGATGACTCGATTCCTTTTGCTTCAGGCAGTTTACTTCGACATTTGTTTTAACTTACAGCAGTTTTTAATGACTCACAATTTTAGAATGCGCAAATTTCAGGGTAATTTCCAAGATTTAGAGTAATTTCCTAAAACTCGAAAATTACAATTGTCTTTCAGGGTTTTAAATCGGAATAATTTATTTTTTCTAAATTCCCTTTTGTCTCACAAGACAAGACATGCAAGTATATGTTCGATTCTTCGTATCAAAGTTCGATATATGGAAATACTGCTATACATGAATAAAAAATTCTAAAAAAAATTATTGATATATTTACTTTAGAGACATATGCAATCTGTAACAAGTAATTTTGTTTTAATATTTCAAGCTTAAGTCGCGCTCATAAAGGCATTTTTTTTTTTACTGATTTTCGTTCATTCGGAAAGTTCTTCTTAGTTCTAATATTCCTCAGCTTTCAAATCGACTTAAAATATCAGTAACGATTTTACGTCTTCTTAGGTCAGTGGTTCCCAACCTGGGGGTCGCGAATTGGTTTTGGGAGTGGGGAGGTCGCCACAACTATTTTTAGTTGCAATTATTTTTGTAAGGAATTTTATACCAAATGTTTCCAACGCTTTTATATTTCAACATGGCTACACACATTGCAATATTTTACTAATGGTTGTTAACTTTATATCTGTAATATAAATTAATATAACATACATAATTATTGTAATATATATGATTACTATAATGTAATTTTATATTTAATGTGGTTTTTTTTTACTGTTAAAAATACTTTTATTATGTAAACAGTGCGGCAACGGACATAGCGGATGTCGCAGATTACTTGGCCACTATAAAAGGGATTTACGAATTGCTTGTCTACTATAAAAATGGGTCGCGGCTTGATAAAGGTTGGGAACCTCTGTCTTAGGTGATCCTCGTACAAATGATTTGTTTAAATATTATGTAAGTATCTCACATTTCTATTTAAGACTAAAATTTTCAAAATTTGTAATGTACAGGAGAATTAATGATATCCATATAAATATAATATCGACGTGCGTAAGTATACTATATCGGTAAAAATTATACCCAAAGTTATGTATATTGATTTCAGCCAGAAATTTGTCTATAGCGATAATGTCTATAATGAGAATTTGTCTATAATGATAATTTCACACGGTCCAGTGACATGTAAAATGTATGCTATTCAACCTTGTCTATAGCGGTAAATTTCTTATAACGATATTTTTCCTAGTTCTTTCAGAATCGTTATAAAAAGGTTTCACTGTAGTTAACTCTAGTTACTTAACAAAACAGCAGAAAAATTATTTCCGGTATATTATGGTTCTATTTTCTACTGTTATATTACTCTGTATAGATTCTCTACAATATATTTGTAAACGCCAGAAGGCGGAGATATAATACTAAATTTGCAAACCATTTAGAGAAAATAGGATAATATTTTTATACCAACTTGGCTTCCAAATGCCAATAAAAAAAAGAATTGGTATTAGATCGAAATGGTAGAAGATGAAACAAACAACTTATTATATTAGTGGGTTTAAAACTTGTTTCATTTCGGCACAGTGTAAAGCGTATAACATTTTTCTGGCGCATTTTGTGTACGAAACTAAAAAAATTCCACGACAGTTTAAACTAATAATTATGGTTCCTGTAGAGGTCTATATAACTCTAAACTTATCATGGCTTTAATAAACTTCTATATGAATGGGATTTTTCTCATTTTTAAAATATACGTTCATAATAGTCGTTGTGTGATATTACGAACATATGATTTGCCACGTTCGTGATATTCACACGGCACGCTGGAGAATCGCCAGGTTTTATGTATATATGTGGGATAGTGAAGTATATTAAAGGTATTTTACAATACAATATTAGTATTTAACTTTTACAATAAATTTTATTAAATTGTCCTTGTAAAAATTGTCCAGTAATAATTCAAAATTCTCCATTAATTCAAAGTTCTTCATCAATTCAAAATTTTATAAAAAATTCAATAGTGATTCAAAAATCCTGAAGAAGAGTTAGATAATAATAAATTTGAAAAATATCGGACGACATGATTGGCAAAAAGTTTATTCTTGGCAAAAACAGGTGGAAAGTGCTTCATATGAACTCTACTGTAAATGTCAGATAGAAAACAAATGACAAACATAATAGTAATGACCTAACTGAATAGGACAGAAACCACCTGCCATATACAATTGGCAGTTCTTTTGATAACGAAAGGGCTGGGTATGATCCCACATTCATATTCTTCCTTAATCTTTAATGAGAATGCCATGTTCTATGAAACCAAACAAATATTGTCAAAATCTTTATATAATGGCTAAACCGAATAGAAAGAGGCTTTGTGCGGTTATTATATTTATTTTTGTCTTACTAGCGATTTATGCAATGCGGAAACACGCTATTTTTCGGATGCAAAACCCGTGTGCAAGGAAATGCATTTGACATCAGGGCGTGGTGTTTGTTCATGTATGTAACCAGAAATTACTTCTTACAACATTCTCATCGGTATTCTTAAGTAAGATTTTGAAATCAGATCGTGATAAAACAGTGGTATTTTGGTATTATAAAAATCCGCAAAGCGGAAGATTCCTGGATTTATAATACTAAAAATAGTACTGGTCCCACCAACCATTATATAGTTGTCACATTCCTTTTTCTTGTTTTGTAGTATGCCGATGATAAAATGCTCCAGTAGTTACCAAAATCCCTCTACGTCTATAAGGTTTCAACCCAGGCTCAAATCATGAACGATTACGCATGAAAGTGCACTATATGCCCAAAAGTATCCGGACACTTTGGATTTTTTAATTTTTTTGAATTTCTAAAAAACTGCTCAGCCAATTGTTCTCTAACTTTGGAGATATATAGAACATGCTAAATACATACTTTCAAAAATAAGAGTTTCGGTGACTTGTGCATTTAGGAAATCACCCACATATTGACAAAGTGAAAAAATATTTGATCACCCTGTATCATAAAAAGCTGGAAATTATTTGTAACTTTCAGAAAATATTTAACCAGCTATGCTTAATATGCTTGTGTGCATTTTTGTAAAATAGACATGTATATTCATGAAGATAGAAACATTTCTGTAAGAAAACCCAAATTTTGTCACATGTTTTTTGCATATAATATCCACAATTTTCAGTCAAATTTCACGAAACTTACAGAACATTTGTCAACGTACAAGAAAAATATTATACTTAAATTAGAAATTAATATATTGAATACACGATGAGATATGAGCATTTGAAGAAAATAATTTTTTACTGCGCATGCGCGAAAAATGTGAATAACTTTCTTTCATAATTTTGTAGTCAATAGTATAAGGCAATTAAAAAAAATACCAATAGGATACCTTGAAAATTCAGAAAGTTATCTACGATATAGTGAGCCCTTTCTCTCTAATTCTCTGAAAGTAGCTAGATGATAAGGGTTTTTTCCATAAATTGTCATATTCCAAATTACCAAACACCCCTGTTCTGAAAATGGAATCTGAATATATAATAATAATTTACAAACTCAGTTGAAATTGCGATCATCTGAGCTTCTATTGAAAAACCCAGAAAATTGAAAATAGTTTACTACGACACTTGGGGCGTATGCAATAATTATATATATGCTCCTTTAATACGTATTTCGATAAATTGTATCTTTGTTTTTAATATTATAAAACTAGATATAAAGCTGGTATCATATGCAATGTTTTATTTATGTTCCCGTGAAATTGTTTAAGAGATATTTAGAACTTACACTCTTTTGCAAAAAAAGAAAAAAAAAAGAAAAACGAAACACCATGAAGAAATTATCTTTTTATTGAAATTAAATGTACATCCAGCACATACACAGGTAAGGAAGTGAAAAAAAATTCAAGGCTGTAGGACCCATCAATGGCTAGGAATTGCACATTGAATGTTCAAATCAATAGTTGGTGAACCTCCCTACTGGCGACGATGCATACTACTATATTGTATACGTCTGGGTAAGGAGTGATAACGGTTCTTAATGTCATCCTGCAACACATTCTGCCAAGCATTTCTGATTTACTGCTCTTGATTTACGACATTTTGCGGTGCCTGAATCTGGCAGCCTAGCATAACCCATACATATTCAATTGGCGAAAAGTCTGGTGACCTTTCTGGCCAAGGAAGAGTATCAACAACACGGATGCAGCTCATGCATATGCGAGCCGTATGGGGCCCGGCGTTATCTTGTTGGAAAATGGCCCCAGGCTGTCATGTCGTGAAGGGTAATGCAAACGGTTGTAGGATGTCATCAATATATCGTTGGGCTGTTAAAGTTGTACGCAGGATGACTAGGGGCGTCCTGCTCGCGTGTGAGATAGCATCCCACACCATCACACCGGGTAATGGCTGTGTGCCTTTGTAAAACAAAGGGTGGTTGGGACCGCTGGCCCTGTCACATACACGGATTCGATGGTCATCTGCTACTGGTGGTACGAAAATAAGGTACATACAGGTAATTACAAATATACATACTATTCTATGTATCTTACACTATTTTTCCACATAATCCCCACATCGGTACAGACATTTGTCCCATCGCAGCACTAAATTTGAGATGCCCCTGTGGTAGAATTCGTCCTGCTGACTGTGGAACCACCGTCGGACTGCTGTCTTGGCTTCATCGTTGCACGTGAATCGCTGTCCTGTCAGGAACTTCTTCAGCGGACCGAAAACGTGGAAATCACTAGGGGCGAGGTCCGGACTATATGGTGGGTGGTCCAGACTCTCCCAGTGAAATGACCGGAGCTTGTCGGCGGTTTTGATTGCATACAGTCCGGACCTCGCCCCTAGTGATTTCCACGTTTCCGGTCCGCTGAAGAAGTTCCTGGCAGGACAG
>QLNU02014741.1:0-11452 GCA_006491805.2 Dysdera silvatica | reverse complement strand
GAAGGATCTCCATCTGGGGATAATCACAAATCTTCTTTCAGCTTCTTGATCTCTTCCCATGTTTTGACCTCTTCTTTAAATGTAGTAAGTTAAAAGTAAGTAAGCTTGAAAAGAGTTAGCTAGGACATAAACTGGGGAAAAACCAAGCAATGCTTCTAGATAAGTCTTAGACTGTAAATTCCGAAGAAAGAATACGTTCACGTTTTAATAAAACTCAAATAAGAATTTTAAAACTACGTAATTATTTTTCAAAATTAAATAAAGGGTGCAATATAAACATTATTACACTTCCTATGCTTTGTAGTTATTTTGATGCAACGAAACTAAAAAGTGTTAGTTTCAGTAGTATAGTTGGTTAGTTTATAGGGTTAAATATTATTTTTTCCTGAATCCATTTTTTTCCCCCGAGATCAAAATTTTCGTTGATTTTCAATTGCACATTAATTATCTGATGAAAATGAAGCCATTATCACAAGATTCATCGAAATTGCAAACAACAGAGAGGAAGATATTATTTGAAATCATATGGAACTGCATTCGTGAAAACACAAACAAACTCCCAAAAAGTCAAACAAATTTCACAAGAAACGAAGAAAGAAATATTTCTACATGCAGCAAGATGACTGCCAAATATGAAGCAACAGGAAACTGAGATATGGCTGATTCACAAAATTGGGCTGAACAAGTGATTTTGTTTTTCAATTCTCCCGGATTCGTTTGGAGTCTCATCTGTGGCGATAAATTTGGCGTGGGAAAATGTGCTTTCCGACAACCTTACTTCTGTCACTATCCTGTTGTGGACTACTCCTCAGTGTTAAGCGCATGAATGGCGTAGCCTTTGAAATCACATAGTTTGTAGTCATTTTCTCTTCGAAATACAATCACTAACGACTTTACTAGTGTGACTATATATCGTGTGATTATTCCGTAGTTTTGTAGTTTAAGAAAAGAAACAGTCTTTGATCAATACAAATCTGAATGGTGGTAGTGTTATTTTGCACATTATTTGTCGTTAAGTGCTCTTACAGTAGAAACAGTAAGTGAAATACATATATACGATGAAAGGTAGATTACAACTTTCGATTGATATTTAACGATTTATATTCTATTTCAACTTTTCTCTTTTACTCTTTGTGCCTACCTCCTTTTTATCGGAGATAACTATTTTTTGAATTCCCCTTTTAAAATAACTGTGTGATCGTGGTAATTGTCTTTCTTCTCTCGATTTTAACATTAACTGTTATTCATATGGACAGCTTTATCCAGAGTTACGTTACTGCAGTATTTTGTGTGCGTGCATGAGTGGGTATCAAGTGCTTGAAAAACAAACAACGAAAAATGTTTTGAGATACAGATTATTTAACTAACGAGTTGTATTTATTGTTGCTGTATATAACAACTGTGCTACTACTTTTTATAATGTGAGTTTGAACATTTCACTCGAACCTTCTGCTCAGTTTTCAATCTAGTGTGTAAACTTTTAACAGCTCTAGTGTCCTTACCATTTCTTGGTGTTCCCTTTCGTGAATCGTTCAGCCTTCCTATATGTACATTTATCAGGACTTTTCAACGTGCAGTTCTGGACATAGTGATAGCTACTATTAAAAGCAGAATCTATAAATGGAAAATACGATGAAGGTGGAATAACTAATTATCTAAGCAACTAACTAATGAAATTGAAAAGTTATTAACCTGTCATCTAGGTTATCTAAACATTTCTTCCAGATTTTAATAGAGAACACCATGACGCAATTTGTGAGTCATATTCCAGTTGATATAATTGCTACAAGGCATCCGAAAAGTCCTCATGTAGACTATCGTGAACAGTTTCCACCACCACACCCACATCCACATTCACATCTACACCCGCACCAACACCATCAACAACACAAAAAGGTAAGTTCATTCCTTTTTAAAATTGTTGAGCTAACTATGGATATTAGATCTTTATGCTATATATAAATATATACAGTTTTAAATAAAAATATTCCCATGAAGATTTATTTTGGGTTAATGTTCAACATTGCGTGCATACTCTTGATTAAAAATAACACTTAAAACATAACGTACACTAATCTGTTGAAATACGTTCTGTTTACATTCCTTTGCATCCTTAATTTTTTCATTTTATATTCTACTGTTTTGGAAAGTGTTCTTAACGTTGAATTGTGATAAGAAATCACACGGGTTAAAATATTCCCCTTGAAATATTTTAAAATAAATATGTGCCGATTAAATATTGATCAAGTGAACAGTCAGATATAAAAGGACAGATGAATAGATTATGTGTTATATACAACTGTCATGTGTTGATAGGGATCATGCATTGTGTATATAGCTGTATTTTGGCCGAGAGTTAATGAAAAGTAGTTAAAGCCATCTCAGATAAAAGAATCTGACATGCTTGTGATTCATTACACCATTTGCAATTAGTTTTAAAAAATGCAAGATTTCGGAGATATAAAGGAGAGATCAAAAGAAGGAGAAAGAGAGAGAGACAATGAAGCAGGAATAATAAAAAATAGGCAAAGACCTCTTCAAGGTATAACGAAGAGAAATATATACACAGGCTCCTGGATATTCGTTGATGACAAAGGTGTCAAGGTCACTCTCAAGGACTAAAAGAGTCATTGTTCTGTAAAGAAATCAAATCCCTCAACATAGTCTCACCCATCCATCTGCGTTTACAAATTACGCTGGACACCGTTCTCCATTGCTATGCCCTTTTCTATGCATATGTACATGAGTGTATGCAATTGAATGAACATTGCATTAAGTACAGCAAATTGAGACAGCAAAAGTAAGAGAGTAAGAACAATAAATGATCATTTTCTCCATGGAGTTTGCCCCTTCAGTTTCAAGGTTGTTTCCAGGGCCGTGATTAGGGGGGGATGCGAGCTGTGCGTCTGCAACGGGCCGATTAAGAAATGCAGTACAAGCATTAAGAAATTTAGTTTTAGCGGCTTTTATATACTTTTCCAGAGTATTTGGTCAATTGAGCTTTTGTGTATGACGTTACATTTCCCATAATGCTCATGATGCCTCTAAATGGTGGTCAAAATGCACACGGTATTAGTCAAATGCATTATCATCAGTAGTCTATGCATGTTATCGTATTTATTGTGGTGGCCGTATAGCCATTAGAGAACTACCCCCCCACCCAATTTCCGAAAAAAAAACCTAACCTCAAAGTTCTGAGAAGCAGAAATGTATAATTACATTGTACTGGTTTTTCTTGGTGTTTATGATGTGGTAGTATACCTAAATAAAGCTCTTTCATTTATCCCCATCATGGAAGTTAAGCAAGAAATGCTAAGTGATTGATATATCCCTAACTTTGTTTAACGTTTGGACCAGTGAAGAACTTTATTTTGTAATGCTAAACCCTGGTCAGTTTTTTTTTATTCTTGTGTTATGTTAAAATATTTTTGAGGGCCGCTAACGCCATAAGCACGCTCCTGCTCATTTCTAGGTGATTAGATGACATAACATTTATCGGGGACACACCGCTTCACTTTCAGTACACTTCAAAAGGGGCAGTTACCGGAATCTAACCGAATTTATAAGTGGCGTGATTGGGGGAGGTCCGGATGGCAAGAGCTAGTGTCTCCGCCTCATAGGTAATGATGCATTGCTTCCATGTTCTTGTGTCAGGAGTGTATTGTGAATGGGTGAACAGAGGTTGAATTTCCAGTCAATGAGCAGTACAAATGTAGTCGTGTGCTGTGGATACAAGTGGTAGACGAAGAGCATTACGTATATCACTAGAGGATCGATGAGCTACAGTTGCTTAACTCAGTGTTGGAATACCTACGTGGCTAATATATGACATTTGGCGTGGTTTATGTATGACATTTGGGTAGCTAATGTGTGGCAATTGGCGTGGCTAATGTAGGGCATTTGGAGTGGCAAGACATGTCGCATTTTGTTGCATACGAATTTTAACATTGGATGTCCGACAAGGGTGTTCTGTAACTGACAGGTATATGACATTATGCCTAGCATGAATGCAGCTGCACAAAGTTATAACAGACTAATATAGTGATAATTCAGCATATGCATATGCCGACATATAGTTACATGAATAACGTATAATTGTATTTCTACGAAATTAATCAACAGACTGAATGGCTAAATTAACATATTATACACGAGTCTCAAAGGTATATGGACATTAACTAATTTAAAATAAAAACTGGAAAAAAAGTTATACAGAGATACAATTCTATATACATCAAATAACATGTAATTAGAGTAAGTATACATTACTTTTAACACCAAATTTCGTGGAAGAAATAACTTTAAGAAAGAAATTACAAAAATTGCCTGTCTCAAAAGTACGTGGACAATGCACATTTTATTAAAGTTCAGGGCTTCATATTTGTATAGTTCCACAAATACTACGATATTTTTGGAACATTTAATCAGGCATACCGTTAATTAAATTTTGAAGATATATCGGATTAAGGGAAAATCAACTGCGGTCAATTTGCTGTTTTAGTTCGTCAACAATTGCAAACTGACGATCATGCTTATACACTTCACTTCTTACTAACATTACTAATCACATACATTAACTAATCACTTACTAATATTTTCCACAGGATTTAGGTTAGGGCTTATTAAGGGTGCTTCCAGGATATGTACTTGGTTATCAGTAAACCCAGGGCTTAAATTCGGTGGGAGCTTACCGGAGCCCGGCTTCGGTGCTTTTTTATTTTTCGCGAGTATTTAAATATTAGCCGGAGCCCCTAAATAGACGCTATCATGAAAAGGTAATGAATTTGTGATTAAGGTCATGCATTTTGTTGTCCATAAAAATGGACACAAACGAGTGATATGATTTATCGATTCTTTTGCAGCCATTCAATTTTTTAATCGATTTATCATAATATTAGGGCTCCTTCACTTTTTTTTTGTTAGAAATTAAGCCCTGTATGAGTGAACCATGCATGAGTAGACCTGAATCTATGTATTGGAGCAGTGTCTTGTTGAAATACCCGACTATTTCCTTTAATTGCTTTCGAAATTGGCAGTGAGACACTTTCAAGAACGTACTGACAGTCTTCTGAAGTTTGGCGACCTAATAGAAAAGAAATATCTGTCGTACTGTTGAAACCAAATACATCCCACACCATAACGGAGCCACCTTCTTACTACCGGCTGTAAAAAGTCCGAGACTGATGTCTTAAATAATGCCTAGTCATCGGGACCATCCAGGTTGAATTTTTTTCATCACTGAATATAACATTAATCCATTCATCCTTCCAATGCATATGTGCTTTATTTAGCCCACGACAGCCGAACATGCTATGATATTGCTTTAATAAAGGTTTATGACGGATGTTGCGAAACACATTACATGTCATTCACATGACTTTAAGCGACTGTGAACAATGTCTTTCGACACTGAGTTTTCTAAGCTACAAGAAATTTGGCATAAAGATAATTTCTTGGCTTGATGATAAAAGTAAAACTGACCTATCCCCTCGAGCCGTGGTCAGTTTAGGTCGCGCAGAGGGTGCTTTTACAGCTGCATTATCAACTTTTGATACTGTTTGGCAAACACCAGATCTGATGAGTCTTTTTCTTTGCAATATTTACAATTGCCCAATCTCTGTATTTTAGTTCCCATATTTTAGCTACATCGGTCGCCGTAAACTGAACATTGCGTGGCATTATGATGTCTGAAAAAGCGGCAAAATACAATTTCCAGGCTATTTACTGCTAGTACAAGTCTTGTGAGTCTCTGTATCTTGGCTGTGAGTCGTTGAAAATTCGATAGAGAGTGATGGTTGTTAAGACTGTATAAATTAGCTCAAGTGGTGATTTGTAAGGATTGAACAATACTTCGACTTCACAAGACAGCTATGGGACAACAGTTTGTGAGCAGTCACAAGTTTATGAGAGATTATAAGAGTAAAGTAGAGATATTATATATAAGAGTAGTAAGTATGTAAGAGAGATATTAAGAGTAAAGTAGAGTTTTTTAAAACTAATAGCATGGAAACGAAAACTTACACCGTTTCACGCAGTATGATTATAGTTGCCCTCGGTCTATAAAATTCAATCTACCAATAGATTTCACAAGCTTCACTACATAGTATAGCATTATTTCAGAGTCAGTGGTGTAGTCCTAAAAAAAAAGTGGCCTAGCGCTTTTCCAAATCAAGGGTAGACCCACGTGAGGAATGAGGGACAGGGGCGGATTTAGGGGGCGGGGGATCGCCCCCTTGAATGAAAATTTAACATTGAAAAGATGCAAGGTAAAGGTCCGATGAGGTATCATTTCCAAAAATCAAGTCATTAATCGCCCCCCGAATGACCTTTAAATCCGCCCCTGATCAGGGAACCCCTCAATCAGTCTATAGCCCATTAATCTGATAGGGGCAGAAACTATCATTATGTATGAGTTGTTGAGCTGGAATTGCGAGACCCCTCCTCTCAAATGCCCCTCCGGATACGACACTGCCTACAGCATATAGTTTCGGAGCATATAAGCATAAAATAGTAATGTGATACAAGCACAAATGCCCAAGCCAAATTAAACCTGGAACGCACCTCTGAAGTGAACTAATAAAATAAAAAAACTATTGAAAAAGATTAAAAAAAAAAAAAAAGGTGGATATTGTACTAAAATAGAAATTTGTCAAAGCTGCCGTGTGACTATTCTGCTCGCGGACAGTAGTTTCCAGACCGCTAATTCAATTTATTTATAGGCACTATAACATTGATTTCATTCTCGTATCCAGAGAAGCGGTCTTAGGGATCGGTCTCTCCCCCCCCCCTCTGAAACTAAATATTTGTAATAAACCTGCAAATGTACATAAATGTACTTTCTTGCCAAACTTGTAAAGAGGGGAGAGAGAAAAAAAAAATTACTCAAACCTTTCCTAATTATGAAAATTATGACCTCTAGATGTCGTTTTGTAAACCACTAATTTGAAAATATTTTAAAGAAAAAGATATAGAGCCATTTTCTTTAAAAGGGAGGACATTACAAAAAATTAAATTTTGATGGTAAAACTACAAGATGATGCCTGAAGGCAAAATGGGTATTTTCTCATTTATTTATTGTATTATGTATTTATATTTCGTGGTTCAATAAAGGTGATACATCTTTATTCATTGTTATTTTGTATTTTATTTTATAATTTATTGCAATTTATAGAGCTATTGCAAAATATAAAAATCCTATTAGCAATATAAAACGTGGTTTTTCTAATTGATAACTGCCAAATATGAACTTAAAATGAATATCAATGCTGAATAAAAGCAAGAATTACACATTTTACATGCTTAGTGTCCGTACTCGACGATGTAAATCCTATGTTAAAAACAGGGTGTCTACCCAAAGTCAATTTCAAACTTCCCTGACTTTTCCAGGTTTCCAGACCAAATGTTAATCGATTACCAGTTACTAATTACAGTAAACAACACACAAGGCACTCAAATATGCGCAATCAAAATAAGTTTGAAGGCCATAAATTCCATTAATGTAAACCCCAAAGCCATTTATAACTCAATTACAGTGAATTTACAAATTCAAAAACTGCATTAAAAAGTGTATTTCTTTACACTAAAAACTTGCATTAATTAAATATTCACAGTAACATTTCTATTCGGCCCTTTTCGAATTCATTATAAAAGAGTTTGACTATGTAATCGCAAGATGCTTCATCTTCTATTTCATTTAAAATATGTATGACTATATATAAGGCAAAGGAGATTGGTATAATAAAAATTCCTTACAAATTAAATAATTTAGCTAAAAACACTTTTTGTTTTTCAAGTTTTAGTTACATATTTGGCAAACATTTTCTCCTGAGAAATATATGACCTTAATAATTTTATATAAATTATATTAGTTTTGGTGCAAAAGGGTAATTTTTGGAAGAGGTTTAGTCAAGAGTATAAGTTTCTCAAAATTTTCAGTATGCAATGTGGTACGAAAAGCATAGTTCAGAAAAATTATTTTAATAAGTTATTTATTATAACAATGAATTTCAAATTTCCCTGACTTTGGCCTTTATATTTCAAACTTCCCCGCCTTTTCTAGTCAGAAAAAACTTCCCTGACTTTTCCAGGTTTTCCAGATGAGTAGACAGTTGATCACGGAGCTATTTTTCGAGAACGTTGATTTACTTTCATAACAGCTGAATATTCCGTTTGGAGCATAAGCGGATGCAGAAAGTTGTGGGGGTGTATTATAGGCTCAATGGGGGTTACAGAGATACAACTCGCATATTCTTACTTTAAATATACAAAATTTCATTACAATGGGGGGTTACAACCCCCATCAACACCCCCTGCGTACGCCAATGGTTTGGAGGAACAATTGGATCAAAACAGAGGTTACTTCCTGACCTGCTAACGCAATGGAAGCACTTATAAGTACAATGTGACTAATCTTTTTCCAAACGCATGCATGCTGTTAAAGATTCTTGCTACAATTCCGATTTCTACTGCAACGGTAAAAACAATATTTTCATCATTTCAAAGATCGAAAACATATTTAAGAAACTTAGTAAGGGAAAATAAGCTAAATGGATTAGCACTTTTAGCTAGCTACTCATCCCAATATTGATGTATAACTGGAAGGAATTTTAAATCAGTTTATTAAATCTTCAAGGCGGTCTAATTTCCGATAAGGTGCATGTAAATATGAATTATATTTTCTCTGTATAAGAGGAAAGAGATTTTGTTCTACGCCTTTTTTTTCTTCTTTTCAGTTTGAGCTTCCACTGCTTTACAAATGCCATGTCATCTACTGAAGAATTTCTTGGATTTGCTTATTTTTATAAATATGTCTAATGTTTGCGTTGAAATCAAAAAAATTATACCGATATACGTTGCAATTATACTGATACATGTTACATCCATATATTCTTTAACTCGAACGGTAGGTTTCTACAACTGTGTTTGTATCGATGTATAGCGTAAAAATTTTATTCCCCTCCCTACTCAGGACCGTAGTACTCACTTTAAACTATTCGCTAATTAAAGTATTGCACGCAACTGCAAAGAAAAAAAGCAAGCAAGCAGAAACTGCAATTGTTACTTTTACAATGTTTGAATAACGAAACCTTCGGAAAACAGAAACCTCTGAATAACGGCTGTACATTATGAGTTCTAAATAATTCTTCGCTTTTTTTTTTGTTTGGACTCCCCCGCATTGTGGGGTTTTGCGGACGATAGACCCGGCCCTGAATATATCATACAAATAAATTTTCTTGAAAACCTTTAAATCTATACTTACATTGCGAGGAGTACTTTCATAATAAATGCATAAGCAATAAGTTATACTTTGATATATATACAAGGTGTTCGGTTACCATGTGTACAGACTTTAAGGGGTGGTAAGGTATACCAAAATACACGTGTTTTTTCTTTTTTTTTTCGGAAGAGGTTTCTTTACCGAGTTACGACCCAAAAGTCGTTTGGTGGATGGAAACTGGAAATGTTGATGCTGGCGCCAATCTCTGCATGTGGGCTGTATTTTTTCGATTACGTGTTCTACCACACTGAATATTAAAGAAAATGTCTTTTTTTATTCGTTTCCATCGATTTCTCCATCAAGCTCGATGCATACCTCTTATGGAGGCTGCTGTTTATCGACTGAATTGTGTTTGTGCTTATAATCGTACATAAACCATGTCTGTTTTCTCAACTTTTTTCTTCGCTACTAGAAAACGAATAAAAAAGGACATTTTCTTTAATATTTAGTATGGTAGAATACGCGTTCGAAAAAATACAGCCTACATGTACAGTTTGGCGCCAGCACCAATATTTCCAGTTTCCATCCACCAAACTATTTTTGGGTCGTAACTCGGTAACAAAACCTCTTCCGAAAAAAAGAAAAAACACATGTTGCTTATTTTGGTATATCCTACTATCCCTTAAACTCTGTACACGCGGTAATCGAACACCCTGTATATAAGCAATAAACTACACTCTATATTCATATTTTGCTGAATTGTATTTCAAACATTTTATTATTCCGATCACTAAAACTATTTCTAATAAATTTACATTATACAATTAATAATATTATTTTCAAAATAATACTTAATATCTCCTCATTGTATATTTAAAATAACGTTTGTTTCAAATACAAATTATTAGTTCCCCTGATGTCGCCAAAATAGCGCAACGGTTTGCGATGTGGGGACCACTGAAAAACGTTAATGTTTTGTCGCGTTTTGAAAGTTTCCCGCTTTTTTTAGTCCCTCCCCCCCCCAATTCTGGAGAGGAGAGGAGATGAAAAAACTCAGATAAGAATGGGGGTAGTGGCAATAAAACTTCGGACGATTCTAGTTCAAATGTTGGTCGATCCCGGGTATAGAGATCACGCTTGCAAAAAGCCACCAGAAAGCAGAGGGTTAAATCGCTTTTGGGAGGAAGGGGGAGCTATATAATTTACTTTCCAATTCCTAAATGCATCGGAGAGGATGATGAAGAAGTGGGGGGGGGGGTGAATTGGGAGGGGTTACTGAAGGCGTTGGAGAGGAAATATAGTGGGAGGGAAGTTTTTGATCACTCAACTCCTCCAATGTCCGCCTTTTCACCCTTGTCGCACTCGTTGTGTCATACAACTCATTGTGGCTTTTTCTGTTTCCGGAACATAGTTTATGGTACGTGTTCCAAGCTGTAATTTCGTTTAAATACCCACGATTAATTTTAGGGTCATTGCTCTAAGAATTTTTTTTCCCCGTAACAGAATTGTAGAATTCATATATTTTTTTTATTTACAACTTGAACTTGGCGCAGTATAGCCCAGATGCTCTTGCGCCATAAAAAAGCCAAACAATCAATCAATCAATACAATTTGAACAGAACTTTGTTTGTAAAATGTATGATTTTCTAAAACTTTGCCCTAGCGCCGCTAGACTGTTCCAGGCCTCGACTACACTACTGTTCAGAGCAGTGTTGCGCTGGAAATTAAGTTGAATCGCGCATTAATTTTCTACAGTTTAGGATATTTTATTTCTGAAATTGTTTCCAGAACTCAATTGTATATTGAGATTTATGAATCGTCTTTAGACTAAGGTCTTCCTGTAATTCTACTAGTTCCATTTATACCACTGATAAATAGGTAGCCAGAGATTCTAAAATCTGACAAAACATCATCGATCACATTAATTATGGGGGATTTTCAAGGAAGGCGAGACACAATATTTCAAGTTTTGTAAGTCCTCAAGCCTTTCTAGTAAATTATGAAGAAGTCTTTGTTTGTGCAATTTATCTTCGTATTCTTTCAGTTTATAATATTTAATTTCAGTATCTCAGTGGACGTATTTACTCTTCTTTTTGAGGGTGGGGTAAGTAACTAAAGTTTAGTAACAATGGGGACGCCAACTCTAAGGAGTCCAGCTCACTTCGGCCTCTAAAAATATTTGTGGAAAAGGGCTATCCCAATATCGATATACAGTAAATAACGAAATAAATGTAC
>QLNU02014740.1:0-27963 GCA_006491805.2 Dysdera silvatica | reverse complement strand
CCCACCCTTTTTTCTATGAGCACCTCCCACATTATAATGAGTTTTTAGATTGCAACGATCTGGGTTTCCAATTTCCGTAATCGCCAAGTAGGGTTGTACCACCCGGAGTTGGTGACAATTTGGCTTGTTTTGGTGGTCGGGGATTTGAGGAAGCGTATCCAACAATTCATGTATCCTACACCCTTGTTTAGAACTCCGGAGTAGATATTGAGAAGTTTTTTAATGAAACATTAATATTTTACCAGGTTTTCTACTGCATGTAATTTTGTGTATTGTGTGTATACTTACTGGGCAGTATCTTTTTATTTAAGGCGCAGTATCTTACTTACGGCGCAAGAACGATCTACTAGAAATTAAGCTTCTCATAGTATTAAGATACTATACGAAACGAAAATACTTGACACCAGGAAAGTTCAGATTAAACATAGTTTTTCAACATTTTGAGTGTCAGTGTAGTAAGTTTCTAAGATCAAATACTAAAGTTCTTAAAAGTGATTTAAATCTGAAGCTGATGTGTACCATGCACTAAAACTTCATAGTGTGCCCTGTGTGACACAGTATAGAGGGTCATGGTGTCAAGCGTCATATACGTATTTAACTTAGTCACGTTTGTCATAGGTGTACGCAGAAAATTTGAGGTGTTAAGGCTTATAATAAGGGTTAGGTTAAAACTTCATGCATATGTACTAGGTAAATACATTGGCTTTGTGTGTGTGTGTGTGTATATGAAAAATATAATTCTCATATATACAAAATTTAACCAGAATAAGCGGTGAAAACACGAACCCCTGTGTATGCCACTGAATTGCGCATTAATACGTATACTGTATGTATTGTGCGTTCGCGCTCAGTTGGCGTGTGGACGCAGACGGGTTAGTCCATTGCAGTTTAGGGAAGGCCGTCTTGGAGGAAGTGATTTTTCGCTCGGGAAAAAGTTTCGGCAAGACGCCGTTCTCTAAACTGCAATGGACTAATCCGTCTGCTAACGGTATCACACGCCAACTGAGTGCGAACGCACAATAGATGCTTCAAAGTATCATACGATTCTTGTTGTAGAGCTGTGTAAAGACAAGGTAAGTGGGGCGGAATAGGAAGATCGACAACTTCAGTTTGATTCTATTCCCCCTTTTACTTCCCGATCACAGTATCCTACAAAACGGGAGTCTTCGTGTAAATTACTTTCTTAAAATAATTCTTCCCGTTCGTGAAATCGAAAATTCCAGTTTTTATTAGCTGAAACTGAACAGCCAATCGTATTCACCAGATTTTGTGACTTAAACTGATTTTCGCAGTTTAACTCCTGAAATGGCAACTAGAGTAAACATGGGAGCAAAATTTTAGAGTAGCAACGGATGCTACTAAGATTTTGGAAGGTTTGTTTTCAAACGCGAAAACGAGATTACAAACGTTTAGCTCGTTACGATGTGGTTTAAGCTAGTGTTTATATGAAATATTGCATATAAGTTCCTGTATTTCTTTAAACACGCAGATCTTGGCATGCAAAACCTCATCGTTATTCCGGAAGTCTTCAACTGGGTACTCTGTTCTCATTATTCCAGTGCGAACTTTGAAATTTTCGACCGATTGACGTCCGCTTCATATCCAGTGCCAATCAGACGTCAAGCAGCATCAGTAATAGACATGCTGGTTGGGGTGGAATTCAGTATGGTAAGTGTTTCAGTACTAAAAATGTATGAAGATGTATGTGGAAACATAGTTTCTCCCCATACTTTCCAAGAAACAAAGCTAGAATGTTTCCGAAGAATTGTTACGTAATTAATCACTTAAGGTAGCTTTGCTATAAATTTTCTTTGTTCCCCTTGTGCTGTATTCTCACAGCTAATGACACCAAATTAAATCGGTCGGAAGCTATAGCTTAGTTCATACGAATTAACAAATACTGAAGGTAACAAATGGATTGTTGACAGCATGTGAAGTCAGCTTGCCATTTGTGGTCAACTTGAAACTTGCATTAAAAATTCCAACGAAGTACTTTTCATTTAAGCTAGGAGTCGGGACAGCTTGAGTGGGGAGGGGGAATGAACCTTTCTGTAAGTTTTGAAACTTCCCCGACTAACTTTATTGCATTCAAATGTAAACTTCAAACAGCTAAATTGTCGAATTTACTGCCCATGTTGCGAAATCTCTCTAAAACAGTCTGCTAGCTAGGCTAGAAAGTCTGCAGTAGCAGTTTCTGCAGTCCGCTAGGGTTTAAAGTGCTGCGTGTAGCCCACTATTGTGGTATATGCGCAGCACTATAAGCTTTAACGTTAAACTAATCACGTTCAAAATTAAGGTTTCTGAACGTTTATATCAATGAGATGCATATTTTCTGTCGATGTGGTTTACTTATCTTCTTGCAGAAAATGAGCTATAAACACTTAGCAGAATAAGAATTTTCAGACGCCTTATGGAGAAAAAACGATCAGGTAAATTCAAGGTCGAAAGCAAAAATTCTTAGAATGGATTTAGAATAATAAATTCGCTCATAAATAAGGAAAGTTTTTTAAAGAATGATTCTGCGAATAACTTTATACATCAGTCCGAGAATTTTAGTTTTAACTTTCAATTTTGGTTGTGGCTTCTCCATAAGGTGCCCGGGTAAATGTGATTTTGAGATTCTGATAGTCTAAAGCTGATTTCGTACGAAAATTTAAAACACCCCGAGGAAATTTGTACCTCTTATTGAAAAAGCGTTGAATTTTGAACAAGAATGTAAGTGGCTGCACAAAACTATCCCCTATGGATAAAAATTACACTGAATGACCTTTCTTGGAACGATAAAACGAATCTTTCAAGTCTTAAGGGGTCAAAGGAACTTTAGATTCCCCAAACTAGAGAAATTTATAATGGCTTTTCAACTTTTCACAGCAAATGTAGATCAAAAATCTTTAGACTTATAATTACCATCTATTACATAAATAGCGTGACCAAAAATTTTAAATGTCAAATATTAATTTACGAATTGAATACTTCGTGGCAACAGACTACTCTCAGGATTGCAACTTAAATTTTGCTGCTACAATGTTACTCATGGGCTCAAATTGTTCAGATCTTGTGTACTCACTCTATAGAAAAATTTGCCACCCACGTTTCAGTAGCTCAAACTAGAGCGTTTTTTATATTTGGAGTAAGAGGCGCCGTCCTCATCCTGGACTCGAACCAGTGTCCCCGCGGTAACTCGACCAACTAGACGAACAAGGACGAACATGTTAACCGTATATGAGGATGTAAGATATTATTACCCTTCACAGGGATAACACAATTGCCAAATAATGGTACACAAACTTAACTTGCCATCAACGTTTAAGTAGTTGTAGCTTATGTAATTCTCCTACGAAAACCTCATCTCACCCCGGAGGCTTTTCTGAGACCATTATTTGGCAATGGTGTTATCCCCGTGAAGGGTAATGATACCTTACAACTTAACATACGGAGAAAAAAACCGTTCTTCTCACTCGTCTACTAGTTTAAGACACACTACGGGCTCAGCGCGCAATTAATTTTTTGAATGGTCCTACGACCCCTTCAGATACTCAAATCAAAGATACTCATATTCGGATACTCATATAAATCATGCAAATCATATAATTATTCATGTAATTCAGATACTCGTATCAAAAATTGTAACACAATGGATTTCGTCCAAATTGAATGTAACTTAATGTACAAACGACCTGGTTTGATACAAATAAACGATTAAACTTACAAAGCAAAAAACAATATTGCATATCGAAAATCACTAATTGGTGAAGCCACTACGCGCTGCAGTAAGTGATGCTATACTACGTGGCATGAAATCAGATTTTAAATGAGTGCCTGAGGAGGAGCATTCTAGATTGCTTGTATGCGACCCCAAAGTTCATCAGTAGTAACTGCGGGACGAGAATCACGAGCGAGACGATGACCAATGAAACTCCGTGTTCAATCGGCGACATATCAGGTGAATAGGCAGGCCAAGGAAGAAGCTGTATCTGCTGTGATGAAAAGAAGTATTGAACATTCCTGGCAATATGTGGGCGGGCATTGTCCTGTTGAAGTACAGCTCCGGGAATGCCTTGAAGGTAGGGAACAACTTCGGGCTCCAGAACTTCATTGCCATACCGGTTTCTGTTAAAATTACCTACAATTCGTAGCAGCTGCGATCATCCATGGTACGCAATCGCATACCATAACGCTGGGGGTTCGTCCATTATGACGTTGGATAATGCACTCCGGAAGGTGTCGTTCACCGGTATAGCGTCTAACACAGATGCGGCCATCACTGTACCCCAAATTAAAGCAGGATTCTTCAGAAAACGCTTGTTGCCAGTCGGTCAATGAGCCCATTGCAGCTGCAGGCGCCAATGGCTTTGAGTCAGGGGGTTCTTTATAAAAACTCACTTGCACGCAGTCCATGGTCAGTAGACGCCGACGAATTGAAGCACACAATACACATGTAGCAGTGCAACAACGTTCTGCCAACTGTCCAGATGAAGCAAAACGGTCCGTCACCACCATGCGGACCAGGTGTCTATCATCCCGTGCTGATGTCACCTTTCCACATCCACTCCCAGATTTCTGAGTTGTCTGGTTCTCTTGAACCTTCAAATTATAATCATTCGAATAGCTTACTCTAATTTGCATTACCTGAATTTCCGCTCTATCACACGATTCCTTCATGGTGTTGCAATTTTTAAAAACATGAGTTTTTATAATCAATGGGCAAATAAAGCACTCATGAGTGTTAAGTCGCAGCAAAATAAACATGGATAGTATAGATGCTCCTTATACATTCTTTCCAACGAAAGTTGTATAAGTTAAATATTTAAACGGCTTGCTGAATTTCAATCCCAGTAGGTTCTTATCAATGTCCTGGCATTAAGATAGAAAAGACACAAGTCATGACGCTGTTAAAACGACATAGGGTGCAATCGATGATTTAAAGCAATTGAAAATGCATACTCAAATGAAGTGAGCGTGACCTGAAAGATTACAGAATGAGGCCCATTTAACTTTCAGGCATTTGACATGAACGTTTGAATTATTTCCTGTGAAGTAGTGGATAACTAGTTAAATCATTATGAAAGGTAAATTTACTAAGTAGAGGAAACAGTCATGTTCGAGGACAATCGGGCAGACATCGGCGACTTTCACATGCATCTAAGAACCGTTGTCAATTCAATTGTATGAATGTGAACTATTATGAACCTATCCACACCCTTCATGGTTTTTAAATTTAATCAGTGTCCCTGACTTTAGGGAAAGAGAGGACCTATTTACCAAATAGTGTAAAGACTAAGTAAACGTTGGACAGACGGAAAAATAAATACATCTACGAGGAAAGGAGCATGTGCGTGCGGTGGCCAAAAGACTTCTGAAGTCAATTAACTGAATACATTATCCAGGGAAGACCACGAACCAGATAGGCATTCCATGAAAGCGTTTCATCAGTATGTGACTAATCTGGGTAGTACTTTCTGGAATCGTGGGAGGTTTGAGGAATTCTGTTAACATGTCAAAACCACCTAAAAATCTTAAGTTTGATCAAACCTAGAGTTGGGGTATCAGTCACCGGGTGCCGAGCTTCCCCCATTTGGGACTATTCCTCATCAGATGGCGTCAGTTGGATTTCCAACATGCGGGTATGTAAACTTGGACTTCCATCTTTATTCTACCCTCACTTGAAAATAGGAAAGTTTACTCTAGAGACTTGTTCTAAACTCTATGCCAGTGTTGAAATGACTTGTTATTGGTGGTTATTTCCTTTCGGTCTGGCTATGTAGTTAGGGTACTTTGAATACAATATTAAATTCAAATTTCATTTTTGTTTCAATGTGTGGCATGCATATTAAACGGCACGATTTCATCTTCGTACGCAAATCATAATCTGTGCCTAATAAGGGGTTCTCTGAACATGTGTTGCTCGAGTTACACTAAGTTTGTAGAAATCAGTGACTCATTTTCTACCACAAGACAAATGCGAGTTTAACTCCTAATGGTATCCAATGGTCTTCGGTTTATAATCAAGTTTCATTCCCTCTGCCAGTGGTAACTAATTTTATGTGGTCATGCTAAAATCTTAAATATTACACGTGAACTTTCATGTGTTAATTAGTGCAATTGACGTGAAGTCGGTTAGAGTAGCGAAAGTATCCGATGTCCTCGGCGAATTTCTTAATTTACAGGATAAGTAGATTGTGTGAAGCACAGTTTTTATTGTCATTCGCCAATTCGTGGATGTGACTTCAGTAGTTTCGCGGCCAATAAAATACGAATAGTTTCAATTGAAGGCTAAAATACTCCTGTTTGTAAAAATTGCAACACCATGAAGGAATCACGTGATTGAGCTGAAATTTAAATGCAAACTTGGGTATGCTATTCGAATGACTAGCCCACGCATGCGCCATGACTCAAATTCTAAACAGTTCCCTCTGAACTGCTGATAGATTCATAGAGGGTTATAGCTGGGCGTGTTTGGTTATCTGCCAGTAGTAAACGTTACATGAAACGCCACTATGCCTCTACGACGAAGGAGGGCGACATTTCAGCAAGTTACGGAGTTTGAACGAGGACGAATAATCGGCCTTCGTGAAGGGGAGTTTTCTTATCTTGCAATAGCAGCAGTGTGTGAGCAGTAGGTTCAAAAGAACCAGAAAATTCAAATCCGGGAGTGGACGCCGAAAGGTGACGTCAGCACGAGATGGATTTCTGGTCCGCACGACTGTGGCGGACAGTTGGCAGAATGTTGGTGCATTCCTACAGGTGTATCATTGTGTGCTTCATCAATTCGTCGGCGTCTACTGCACCGTGGACTGCGTGCAAGAGTTCCTTTATATAGGATCCCTCTGACGTACAACCATCGGCGCCTGCTGCTACAATGGGCTCATGGATATAGAGACTGGCGTGCTGATTGGCAACAAGTGATATTTTCTGATGAATCCCGCTTTAATTTGGGGTATAGTGATGGCGGCATCCGTGTTAGACGCTATACCAGTGAACACCTTCCTGATTGCATTATCCAACATCATGGTGGATGACCCCCAGCTTTATGGTCTGGGGTGCGATTGCATATCATGGACGATCTCAGCTGCTACGAATTGTGGGTAATCTTTACAGCAACCGGTACATCAATGAAGTTCTGGACCCTGAAGTTGTTCCCTTCCTTCAAGGCATTCCGGAGCTGTATTTCAACAGGACAAAGCCCGCCCACATATACCTGTTGTGATGAAGAGAAGTCTTCATCATAACAGATACAGCTTCTTCCTTAGACTGCCTATTCGCCCGATATGTCACCGATTGAACATGTGTGGGATTCGATCGTTGGTCGGCGTCTCGCTCGTGATCCTCGTCCCATAGCTACTACAGATGAACTTTGGGGTCGCATATAAGCAACCTGGAATGCTCTTCCTCAGGCACACATTCAACATCTGTTTGATTCCATGCCACGTCGTATAGCATCACTTATTGCAACGCGTGGTGGCTTCACCGAATACTGATTTTCGACATGCAATATTATTTTTTTGCTTTGTAATTTTAATCGTTTATTTGTATCAACGCAGGTCCTCCGTACATTAAATATCAATTCGGAAGAGTCCGTGGTGTTGCAATTTTTAGTGTATAATCGGGTAGACTTTGGCGTCAGAAGTACGGTCACATGCGTGCTTTCACGTACGTTAACTAGTTGCCTTTTAAACATCGTTACGCAACAATGCAACGTGAAAGATTGTAGTTCAATTTCTTTTGTAAGGTGTGCATATCCAGTTGCTTGTTTAGATCATTTTTACAATACAGCCCAATTATTACAATGGATAATGCACTAATCAATCGATTCAATTGCATTTCGCTTATAGTTCATTTTGGATGTCCTGCATGGTGAAAGAGGAATTATCGTTATGTACTCGCACCTTTTTAAAGGAAAACTAAAGTTTTGTGACTGAAATCAGCACGGAAACTGCGCATGCACACCGTTTGACTACAAAGTCGTCAAAGTAGTAGTATTCGTTAATTGAAAATCAGTAACAGCTTTGCCGTAACAAATTATGAACAGATTAGCATCTGCGAATAAAATGTTTACACATGACATTAATCAATTATTTCCTACTTCTTAAGCAAATCATACTTCGGCGCCCATACGGGCACAACTACTTACCTATGATAATGTAGTGTAAGTGCATCCATCTATGCAGGAAAAGTAACTGCGGAGTCTGAAAAGCTGATGCCCAGATCTGTGTATAATCAGAAGTAATTAGAGCTGACTATAGACACGGAAGGTATTACAGTGAATATGGTTCTATCTGCCCTTTGGTGGCGCAGTATGGTAGCGCGTTCGCTTAGTGCGTCGTTAAACAGTGTTAAACTCTCAACAGTTCAAAGAACGCTTAATCGGATCTCAACGATCGCACTGCTCACTGTAGTCCGGGGTTTGGTTCCCTAGGCCTTAAGAGGTTCGGATTCCTCGGAAAACAGTAGGTCCCGGCGCAGCATGACCACTGTAGTCTTTGAGCCGTAAAACCAAACATTCTCTCTGCGATAGATGTGGATAAATTCATCTGCCCAATACACAACTGAAATAGGTCGGGAAGATTCCACATCCTAGGGTCGAAGCAACAGAGCAAGCATCGGAGATCGTTATCAAATGCCTGCAAGTCTCTTGTAAAAAGAGTACATGTAACAAATCTACATATAACACAATTTTGAGTCAAAAGCAAAGGTTTGCTTCTCCACACCAGAAGAGGTTCAAATTCTTCGAAAATCTGTAGGTCCCTTCGCAGCGTAACCTATGCGCCATAAAATCCGAAATGGAATCATAACTATATCGACAGTACCTTTTTCGTAACGTCTCAACTTGTTTCGTGGCTAGACCAGACCTGGTTCGGCACGATATCGGTAAATCAACCACCCCAAAAGAAAGTTACTTGAACAACTAGGTATAATACGCATGAATGTCTAATTTTCGGCGATTGATCTCTTGTAATTTGGATGTACGAGTATAACTGACTTGCCCTGTATTCATAGCAATAATGAAAGTAGTGAACCCTTAACACTTAGCATAAAAGGAGTTTGGAGTCTCCACTCGATTTACATTTCCATAAATTCGAGAATTACTATTTCGGAAGAAACTAATCAAATAACACGTAGGTTCTTTTTTAAGGAGTAAATACGCAGGCTGTAAAGCCCTCTTATTCACTCAAATGGCTTTGAATAAAGGGTCAGAGCTAAATAAAAGTTGCTGTGAAAAATGCGTACACTAAACCAGCTATGCCGGATTAGATGAGATAAACTGCCCCCTTTTGTGGCGGAAGTTTTCGCACTTAACTCTGAAATTAATGAGAAATTACCCATTAACACGCACAGTACGTAAACTGTACATATTTAAAATAGGATTCTAGGTAATATGGAATACGTAATAGCTAGGGTCCGGGCCTTGACTTAAAAATGCCATTAAAAATATAATGCCGTTAAAAAGATGGAAATTACCTAAAAAATAAAAACTACCCTTAAGTTAAACTTGCTTCAAAATAATTTGCATTGTATTTTCTCAAGTTGTAAATTAGATAACTTTAGATAGTTCATAGATTAGTTTTTCTCCATGATGGGTCAAAAGAAAAAGTAAATACCTGTTACAAGTAAATTTTAATGCAATGTAATCACTCAAGAACATGTATTCTTCAACGTTGAAAGTCCACTTTTTATTTTCTGAAAGTAAATTCTCATGCCTTAAAGCTCTTAACTCTTGAATTGCACGACTCGCAGAAAGAAAATTGCATGTTATTGGAGCACATTTGAAGAAACGCGTTCACTTTTATGGAAAATTCTTCATAAATTCCCGATATTTTTGCCCTTCCAGTTCAATTTTTTTTTTTTAAAGCCAAACCCATTTCTTTTTAGCGGTTCAATTCCGTAACAATAGTATCCAGTCCTCCCTTAGCTTTCAGTACTCCGCTTTCTTTATCGATGTAACTAGTTGAATCAACGAGTTTCATTTTTTACATGTGAGCACCTAACAGTGGAAGGTAAAATACTTGTTTAATCTCAAAGCAATTTCCTTTTTATCTTTTCCTGAGAGAATAGACATTGCGTAATTTGAATAGATGCTGCATCCTCTGGCTTGAACTAATTTACTGTTATAACATCAAAACTCTCGCTATAACAAATATGCATCCATATTTTCTAACGCGTTATCAAAGGATTTAGTGAAGTTAAACTACACTGAATTATAAACTCACCTATAAATCACAAGTAACTTAGGATTGCAATAATTGCTTTTGATATAAATTTATGCAAATAACATAACGGTAGTTACATATCACTTGCAACTTTTGAAAACGGCGAAAAACACTTTTAATAAAGGAAAAAATCGCTCACAATCTGTAAAGAAAATACAAACTCAATATGCGAATTCATGGACTGCGAGCCTGTAAACTAATTTGCATAAGTGTAATTTCATACGAATTTGAAGCATGTACGCTATCATATGGGTCCAGTGTCGTGGTTAAAAATTAGTTTTGTGACTATGCCCAGAGGAAAAGAAAACGAAAAGGACGTCAGAAAAACATTTGCTGCATGGCAAGGGACAGACAAGAGTAGCCCGTAAAATAGGTCGTTCACAAACTTGTCCAAAATGTCATCAAAAAAGTGATTGTGGAACTAAAAAAGGTCGGGTAGACCACTGAAACTGTTACCCCCGCGACCGCAGGCACGTTCAAGTTCTTGCCGCTCATGAGCAGGTGTCCACTCGTAAGATTGCACGTGTATTGTCAACACCTGTATCTCACCAAACTGTGTGGAAAAGTTTAAAAGTAAATTCGAAGGTGAAGTTCAGGAAAAATAAAAAGCAAATCGAAACTTACTACCAGTAATAAGTTAAATCGGCTCGATTGGTGTAAACTAAAATAGCGTCATGAGTGGAATGAAAGTGTTTTGTGATGGAAAAACGTTGGTCTAGATGGCCCTAATGGATGGATGGATATTCGTCAATTCGTATGATGGCGGTGAATTCGCACTCGGCCACGTATAACGCTGAGTAGACAGAAAGGCGGCTGCGAAATGATGGTGCGGACAGCATTCAGGGCAGGAGGCAAAGCAGACATCTTACTCCTTCAGGGCACTATGAATTCCATAAAATATCAGGAATTAATGTATGATCACGTAATCCGATTTGGGCCTGTTTTATGCGGTCCGAATTGGAAGTACCAATAGAATGTCAGTGTACGTGCATCACTGTCCCCTAAGGAGTGGTTTGAACAAAAGTTGATGATTCCATGGCCCTCGCGTTCTCCAGACCTGAATCCAGTTGAAAATGTGTGGGGTTTGATGACAAACTGTATGGGCGAAATAAGCATTACCATCGTATGAATGGTCTCCAAATAGCGATATCTAATGCCTGGGGGGGGGACATACTTGGGTGTTTTAAGAAAACATCTTCAAACAATGCCTGGCAGAATGATAGATTATTGAAAAGAAATGACCAACTCGCTATTAATTTCTGATTTCCTGTAATTTTCCACTGAGTTTTTCTTCACAGGTTTTAAGTGATTTTTTTTTCTTACAAAATTGTTCAGTTTTCAAAAGCTGTAATTGGTATATGTATATCACCATTAGTGCATCACTTGCATAAATTTATATCAAACGTAAGTTATTTCGACACTGGCGTTTAAAAACACGACGTTTCGGGAGCCAACTACTCCCTTTGTCAAGTGAAGGCAGCATTCACGGACAAAGGGAGTTGGCTCCTGAAACGTTGTATGTTTTTAAACCTTACGCCAGTGTCGAAATAACTGTTTGTTATGGAATCTCCTGGTGAAACTCTGTATTGTTTCGTTTTATATCAAACGCTTATTGCAAACGCAAGTTGTTTTGCAGGCGAGTTTATAATTTATTTACATAGTGTAAGAGCTTGTTTTAGAGGCTTCTGCGTAATTTACTTCAAGAAAATCTTTTTAAATATTAATAATTACCTACATCCGGATAATTTGCCCAATTTCCTCAGCAACCTTACGTAAGGCATGATCAAGGAGACAATCAAGTGACATGCGGTAACTTTAGATAAAAACATTCTTCCAGCTTTTACCATGTTTGGTGTGGCATCCCGTTAAAAAGGGTGAAATGTTACGTTCCACTCCGTTCGGCCACAAGAGTAAGATTTCTGAAGCAGAAGGTTAAATTAAACCTGTAATATTTGTAGTTAACTGACAATGAAAGCTGAAGCTTTGTCTAGAAATCCTAGTATTGGTGATTGCAACTTGTTTGTAGTTGTAGAAATTTCACTTTCATAAAACTGGCAGTCACCTAAAACAAGGAAAAATCGCCTAAAAACAGGAACAAAGCCAAAAAATGCAAATAACATCCGGGGCCCTAATAAAGAATTCATAAGATTAAATTGTTTCATTATAAAATTATGAAATGGTACAATAACGCGCACTTATATTTCGACGTCTAGTATCAAATGGTGGGAATGCATATATCAAATGAATATACAGGGTGTCCCAAAAACCATCGATTGCAACTCTAATTTCTTATTGATCCTAAGCGTAAGTATTAAATTGGAAAGTGGCGTGAAAAGGTGCAGAATCCTATGAAATCGATTAAAATTGCAGATTATTTTTCGATGAAATACAAAATTTAAAGTTTCGTACGTTCCCTATATACAAATTTGCAATGAGTAAAATGTGCCTAATACCCAAATAAGTCAATATACAAAATTTCAGCATTCTAGTGGAAAGGAACACGATATGAAGACTTAAAATAACGGGATTTAGCAGAATGAATTTTCCCTCTTCACGGCATGTACCTATTTCTCCCTTCAAAAACTTATTTTAGGTTTTTATATCTCTGGTTATTTTTCTACTGGAATGCTGAAATTTTTTGTATTTGGCACATTTTACTCATTGAAAGTTTGTGTACAGGGACCGTGTAAAATGTAAACTTTTCTTCGAAAAATCCGATTTTTATCGATTTCATAAAATTCTGCACCTTTTTCATACCAATTTCCAATTTAATGCATATCTAGGATCAATATTTAAGGAATTATAGCTGTGGTCAATATTTTGAGACGCCCTGTATATTACGTATTTTGGTGCGGAGTAGAGAAAATAGCTCATTTTACAGTATTCGTAATGTGAAAATACAAATTTGTATGGTGACAAACTGATATGACACGGCAATGACGAATTTCATTCCACTAAAGTCTATTTACCCTATCGACGTACACGACTAGTAATTTTCTACGAAGTTGACTCTAAATAATTTGAATTTTCCTGTATGGTTTCATCCAGAATAGGATGCAAGAATTTTCCAATTTCGCCAGAGGCGTTTTCTGATTGGTCATAGCCACTTCACTTGAGCCTGTTTCAAAGCTATGGGCATCCATTCAAAACTCCCTTTTATATGAATTAGGACTTCACACCCTGTATGAAGATAGGCCACCGTTAATCCTTACGCTCACACAAGAAACGAAAGCATTGTTACGCTGGAAGGTACGGGTTGAACAGTGCCATACAATGTTAATTTATGCCACTAGAGCGTATACGCGCCTTAATTTATACGCGAGTTTTAGGTATTTCTAACGATGATAAAACTAAGTTAAAATGCTTGGCCGTTCGCTGCTGCTGTGGCAAGGCGTTTGCCTAGCATGCGGTTACCCAGAGTTGGAATTGTGTATGAAAGAATTATTAACGAACTACAGTGAGCAGTCGATTTCCTAGGCCTTAAGTTAGTTTCCGAAGAGTCCAAAGTTCCGGCGCAGCATGAGCCTTGCACCATAAAATTCAAACGAGTTGAAACACTTGTGAAAGTAAACGAACTTGAATTCTGTGGCTGAGTAGTAGTAATGTGCATGCGAATCTGGATTTAATTCCATGTACCAAATGCTTGATAGTCCTTCCTGAAAACTCGCAGTCCAGATTTGATTCCTTATTCGAAAAAGACTTGCTGGGATAAACTGTCCTTGCGCAGTATGATCATTGAATCGTGGCGAAATTCATGGCAGAAGAATATCTGAAGTTTCTCTCACAATATAAATGATCCCGACTTCCCGTTACGGGGTAAAGCATTTCAGTTTGGTTAATTTGGCATTTGTGTAATGAGTTGGCGAATATATATGTATTGGTCACGTGTTCGCCACATGACTTAACTACGGGATCTAAAACCACTCTAAATTTTTGAATTTTTCAGGATACCAATTGCATTCCTACCGGGTGGAGAGATATGTCGATTATCTACATAAATGAGAACTCTCAACCGCGATATGCGTTGTTGGAGAAGTTTTTACCTACGAACTGTGCCTGTAGACGTGACTCGTAAACCAGATTAGCTTGTGACCGAATATTCATTGACGGACAACTATCGTCGATGTTTTGAAAAATTTTATTTTTATATTGATATTAAGGCTTCTATTTCTAGTCAAACTGTGAATTTTAATATAACTAAAACCATATTTTAATCTTTCAATTTCATTCTGAATGATCTGTGGTAACATGGTTACTCTTGTGTAGTCCAGATATGTTAAAAGAATTAAAGTATACAAAATCCTGAGTTTTTAATTTGTATCAAACTCTGAATAAAATTTTATTGTGACCTTGTTACGAGTTTCCGTATGTTCTGGGCAAGGTCACACGTGTGGGGGCTGTCCATCACGAGGGACATGCATGTTTCAGACAAAACATTTTAACATAAATTACGTCCATTGCTCTAACGTACAGGGGTAGAGTTTAAAGCCGTAGAGACGCCAAGTGACGTTATCGCTTGTACGACCTATCCCTCTGACAGAGAAACTCTGCCCAACCTGTGTATGTTTAACTTGCATCGAAAGAACGTGTTAAAGTGCACACGTTGGTGGAATGTGGGTTCTGACATAATACTTCTCTATAAAAGGTACGTCATGACGCAGATTAGAAGCTGCTTTATACCTTTAGTTTAATGTTAGTTTAATTTTAAAATATTAGACAGATTAAAACTTATTGCAAAAATAAATTCCAAGTTGACTTGAATTTCAATTAGATGTACTGCTTCATAAACGTATTGAAGCGGATGAATCCAAACAAACATTTTGAAAAGTTCATTCAAGACGAACTAAAATCCGGCGCTTTCTTTTACACTTCAGATTTAATTTCGCTCTACACTGAACTAAAAATTCATTTGATTTGTAGTAGTATTTAAAATTTTATATAACTTCATTTTTGTTTCGAAATTCGTGACTGATTTATTTACGTATACTGTGAATAATTCACAAATAAAACTTATTACTTTTTCGAACTATGCGTATTTCTGAAATGTAAAATAATTGTACAAAGACTTAGTTATTTGATAATTACACTATACAATGTCCCCTTTAAGCTTAGTATTTAAAGTTTAAATGTAAAAACTTGGAAAAATTACCTTAGTATTCTATCTCTGCTTACCATTACCTATCATTAGAAGTCTTGAAACACCTTTCAATCAATTTTGTTTGAAAGTATGAAATTAGATTTCATTGCAGTATAGACTCGTTCAATTTGTATGAACCAACCATTGTATTTTCTCAGCAGTCACGTTTACCGTCACTTAGCGTATTTTAAGTTAGTTGTCCTTGCACCATAGGCCACAAGCAAATGTAAGATAATGCTGTGATGGGACTCGGGTTTTCGAGAAATTTGAGTTTCTGTCGCTTAGTACCGAACCATGGAATACGGTGTAGTAAAAATAGGCAAGCACTGGGAACGAGCGGGATTCAAATCCGGACTTTCTTTTGGGTAGACGAGTGCATTACCTCAGTTTATCATACGGCCAAGTCTTTCGATCCTATATTGTAAGTCTTGATTTTACAGCATATTTAAGTAACATTAACAAAGCAAACTTTATTCAAACGGACGTAATTGTTTACATGAGATTATCATTTACGATTTATTAATTTGCTGTCCAAATGGATCAACCTAAGGGTAAAGAGTGTGGGGTCTGGAGAAGCCCATCATGCAAGGATATCGGGGACGTTGAGTGGATTGGTTCTAAATTATATTCTTACATTTTAAGAAGTGAAAGAAAATTGCCTAAGGTCGATATTTAAATTTAGCAGGTTTCAATTAACAATTTACAATTCTCCAATCTCTCGCTCTTTATATCGCATCTCTAATGCGTCACTCTCTAAATGGCAATTCTAATTTTCAAGTAACTCGGTAGGGTTTCAACGTTAACAATAGCTATCATTATTTGCGGAAGACATTTACAATACCCTTTTATTGCGGACCGAAGGCAATAGCGGATTTAATATCTATTGAAACCCGTTATTGCGGACAGACAACGACCAACAGCAATAGTGGGTTTAATATTAAAATCCGCTAATTAATAAGCTTCTTTGGGGTGGTCTAGTAAAGAAAGAGCAACCGCACTAACGTTCTGCCAACTGCGCAGATAAAGCAAAACGGTCCTTCACCGCCATGCGGACCAGGTGTCTATCATTCCGTGCTGACGTCACCTTTCGGCGTCAACTACCGGATTTCCGAGTTGTCTGGTTCTCTTGAACCCACTGCTTCCACACTCGCATCACTGTGCTGCTGTTACGCCCCATACGAGCTGCTATTGCACAATGAGAAAACCCTCCTTCACAAAGGCCAATTATTCGTCCCCGTTCAAACTCCGTAACTTGCTGAAATATCGCCATCTTTCGTCGTATAGACATAGTGACGTCTCATGTAACGTTTACCACTAGCAGATAACCATACACGCCCCGCTACAGCCCTCTATTTATACGAATCCATCAGCAGTTCAGAGGGCGCTGTTCAGCCCACGCTTGCGCGATGACTAATTATTTGAATAGCATGCTCACGTGGTTCCTTCATATTTCAATTTTTACAAACATGAGTTTATTTGGCGTGATGGACCGATTCCATGGACTACGCACTCGCTCGATATTACGGCTTCCGATTGCTTCCTGAGGGAATACGTGAAGAGAAAGACATTGTTTACAAGACCCTTATGATCCCTCTCTGTGGTCTGACGGTCAGAATTGTTGCTGCAATAGCAACTGTTATACGATAAATATTAGAAGAAACGTTTGGGGAGAGAAATTGATCATTGCTTTGAAATCTTACGTGCTACGAAAGACGCGCAAATTGAAGTTGCTTAACATTCTGAGAATATGGATTACATGGTTAATAAAGCTATTTGAGTTGCACTTTTATATTCTGCAAACAATTTTATTCTGTTTCTAGTTTGGAAGCTATTGGCCATAGAAACCACGAAACTAATATAAAATTACTCTTTATATTGAATTCGACACAGTTACATACCACGTGCATAATATATGGTAGCTTTCGTGCCGAGATTTCACGATCTTTCAGCTGGAATTGTGCCGACCGCTTACCGTAATCTCTGACCAAGAATTTGTTTATACACAATCGCTGCTACTTAAAATCTAACCTATATGTTCAAAGACAGTAGGTGTAAACACTGGACAAATGACTCATCACGTGCTGTTCAAATTACCTGTCATCAGTGTGCGGTCCTCGTGAAAACATTTTTCACACCTTGCGTATTTAGCATTGACCCTGAGGTTACGCTCTCACATAGCGTGCCGTTAATCCCAGTTCGATTCTGAACGATGAGGAAAAAAAAGTTCACAGACTAGCCGTTCACTGTAGTTCTGGAGTTAGTTCTATATGCCTTAAGAGAGTTGGATTCTTCGAAAAAATGTAAGTCCACCGCTTTACTGTGCTGTAGCGGTAACTCATTGGTATGTCGTGTCGTATGAATTCTGGTTTAACCTCCAGGTGTGTCGTAGAACGTGTGTCGTATTTCTGCCAAGCATAGTCCGTGAGTTTTTTTCCTTTGCTCCAGAGGTTCGGATTCCTCGCAAAACTGCCACTCCCGGAACAATACGCTCCGCAGCTGTGCTGCTTTCAAACCATAACCATCTTTTAGTGTTCATTATTGGCAAATTGGGTACACCGACCATTTAATCTCTAAGGCAAAGTTAAAAACTGTATTTAGTTCTCCAATATTCGTATTTATAATATTGCTACGGGGACGCAGAAATAGTTAGTCCCTTTAATTTTGGGTACTTGCGTATTAACAGGCCGTCAGCGCCATTGTACTAGAACTGGCAATTATATGACAGGACAAAATCGTAACTTGGAAACACTGTTTTGGATTTTATCGTAAAAAGCGCTTTTAAAATCGTTACAGCGCCGCCATTTTGTTTGTTTTATTATGTATATATTTTTTCATGCAATTAGTATATTTCATGCACTTAGTACACTTACCTAAATCACAGGGACCGAACTGGGGGGAGACACCTCAGACCCCCTCCGGTCGTCGCTTCTCGACTCGTGTTCTGTCGGATCACATTCGATGTGCGCTGCCTGAGTCAGTAAAATGTGGAATCAACGTTACGCTGAATTTGTATCATTTATTTTTACATTCACGCTTCACAAGCTTGGCGTAATTCTAAGATCGCCAAATAAGATCGGGGGCCGTTAAAACGTAATATAACTTTCTCACTTAAAAGTCCAAGCCGGAAAATCAATGTCACAAATTCACACTTTCAAAGACGACAAAGCATCTAAAGACTTACGATTTTTTTGCGAACAATTACGATGAAAACTACTATCACTTACAATTTTTTCTAATCCTTACATTTCTAGGGGTAAAAGTTGTTGCTGATGGCCCGTTAATACGTAAGTACCGATTTTTGTTTAATGCCTAAGTGAACAAACAGCGCGCACAATTCTGATCCCTAATGATACATGCAACAAGTGAACCTAATCCCAGAGTCTGTAATGGGTTTATTTGGCTAAGTTATGGCTGACTGTAGAAATATCCGTTGGTCACTTTAATCTATCGATTCCTCTCCCATAATTCCGAGAGCAGTTTTGGGACGTTGAAATGTAATTGTATTAACCGAAATTTCAACCCGTATATAGAAATGAAATTCAATAACATCGTACTGAAGTCGAGAATGTGATAGTTACACATTATGAGCATTGAGTAATATATAAAATTTTTCAAACACTATTTCTATTAAGGAAACGGAAACTACAATATCGTGCCAGCGGTACTTTTACTTTTTGACTACCATATTATCACACCAGAAATATTATTATTAAAATGCACAATTCTCTTTAAATTAGATGGCTTTAAAGTCAAGGAAACGTTTTTTTCAAATTTAAATTTGTCGAGTAACAGTTCGTCAAAATATATTTTTAAATACTATTACTTAATATTTCGAATCATGTATTGCTGACTGCGTCTAAGCAATGAAAATACTCATTTATCAACAACTAAACAAATTTATTTTCTTGTAATGGGGGACAATTTAACGTCCGCAATTATCGAACCCTAAACAATTTTCCAAACGACAGGATTTATCCTTCGGGTTTAACATTAAAAGCAAATTTCGAATCACGTCGAATTTTTAGTGAAACGATTTGGTATCTCGGAAGTGAAATTTTTCTTTTAGTATTAATATGGAATGATAAATGTAGAGAGAGCTGAAAGAACCCAATTCTCAAAACTGTGCATATACGGAAGTTGGCCTTTATGCAAATGAGCTTCGTGTCCCAGTAATCGAAGGAAACTACTTAAAGCTCATTTACCCAAGACTATATTAGTATATTGGAGTTAGCTAGAGAAATATCGCATTACGTCATTTGAGACGAACTAGACTCTCCCACTCAATCATACGTTGCTCTTAATAAGGTACAGGTATCACTGTACCGTCTTATACTCTTCTTCACACAGGTTTTCCGCCAATCCGATGATAGCTTACCCGCACTCCATCTGTGGATAATAAATAACAAGGTATGTAACTTCCTTAAATTGGCGACATTTGTATCCGCAATTTGTCATATGTTTATAGCCATTTCTCAATCGAGCTGGTGAAGTCTCTTGCTACTAGATACCAAAATTGAGTGACTTTCAACTGTTTTGCAAGCAAACGAGGCAAATGTTTTAATGGACAAAACACAATGCTAATTTAGTAGTAGATGCTAAATTCGCAGGTAGTAAACTAACGAAATAATCTCGTGTGACCGAACCTATAAACTCCTGCATCGCTTTCTGGGAAGGTCATAAAATTTCGCTTTAGCTTACTTGATTTACGGTTATATAAACGGTTTTCTGGAGTTCTGTGATAGAGTATTCTAACAAGGAGTTACCGTAAGTAAATAACATGATCGTTTTAGAAGTTTATTTCGTTTCACTTTGATTGGCGCAGAATTATCCTTGCTGTCCTTGTGCCATAATGGTTGTTTGTAGTTTTATTTAGTTTCCTTACTCATGAAGTTTGGACTTAAACCTGTATTAATGATGGTTTATCTATTGATAAAAAACACAAAATATTATTTGTAACTCTCTTGAGTTTAGGTTTTAATTTTAATGTTTTTTTCCAGTTCTGCTGCTCGTATCGTTTGCTAGTTGTACGATAGTGGGTTGAGCTTATGATAGGCAACATATTAAAAAAACTATATACTGATGTTGGAAATGCTTGCTGTCGGAGGTATTTGATGGGCTTTGAAGAGCTGAAAAATGTATAATGTATACAGGTACTAGAAATCATTTTAACATTCCAATCGAAAGGGCTCTTTACGCATGAAGGAATTCAATTACACCGATTTTGAAGTTCGTGAACTTATCCACCTCACAGAAATTTGCATTTCACAAACTTAACTTGTTTCTCTTCAAAAATTCTTTCGACAGATGGTCTTTTAATAGAAAACCCTCTTATCACCTATTTTTATCTAATATCTACTTACATTAAGTTGTAGAAAAAAACTTTGAATAATATTTCAAATTTTGGGTCCGGTATGTATAGTTCGTTCGCGCAGAAATGGCGTCCGATCCCGTTAGCAGACGGGTTGGTGCAGTAGAGGGTAGAGCGTCTTGCAGAACTCGTTTTTCTCGCGCAAAAACGAGCTCTGGAAGACGTTTTACCCTCTACTGCAATGAAACAACCCGTCTGTTAACGGGATCGAACGCAAAGTCTACGTGAACGGGCTATACCTTTTTTGCACTACTTGATCATGACTGACTTGATCAATACTGATCTCCTTCTTCTCACCCATACTCTTAATTCGATTTATCTACATATATATAATTTCTTATTCTCAATTTCCGACCATCGTCCTTAAATCCGTTTACCTCTTTATTTTTTCTTGTGTTATCGGCCAATAAAGGGTGCCAACTTGCGGACAATATCCTAACCTTACCCCTTGTACCAGCTTCCATGCTTACTGTTACGAACTTTACACAGAATGAGCCTTGCGCCATATAGAATACAAGTAACCAAATGTTAAGTACGCTTCCCCGAAGATGGCTGGAAACCATCGAAAAGGTTTAAAGCTAAATTTACTTATTACAACTGTGCCTATTGTGTTACTTACGAAGTGTGTTGCGCAGTGTCAATGTCCGGTTTCAGTTATAATTGTGTTTAACAGAAGTTCTTCATTGAAACCATGAACGCTTTTACGAACATTTCTTTACCTTTTACTTTGCTTCCTTTTTATCTTCCATCCGGTATATATTTTAAGGATTAAATTTCATTAACTACAAATCTGGACAAATTTTATACAGTTGTCAATAGGAGGGGGATACAATTTAATTTGGGGGGGGGGGTCGTCAAGGACAAATTTGCCATGGTCTTGGAATAACTTCTTTAATTTATTATGAAAGTTGGACCTTTTTACAATGGGGAAAAAAAGAATCTGGTGCTATGCACCAAATACCGTGTGGAGACTGTGATACGGTGTATGTTGGACAGACGGGAAGATCGATACGTCTACGAGGGAAGGAGCATATGCGTGCGGTAGCTAGGGGAGACGATTCAAGCCAGTTGGCTGAACATGTCTTCAGGGAAGGTCACGAACCAGATTGGCATTCGATGAAAGTATTACATCAAAATGTGATGAATCTGGGGAGTAGACTTTTTCTGGAATCATGGGAAACCTACGGTTTGAGGAGTCGTGCAATAAACATCGCAAAACCTCTACCAGAACCTTACAGGATTTTTGCAAAACCTCGAGTTGGGGGTGTTCATCTGACATCGTCGGGTGCGGGGGCTTTCCCGGCGAGGGTTTCCCCGATTGGGGTTTCCCCAGCTGGAACTGCTCCGCACCAGATGGCGTCAGATGGGGATTCCCAACATGCGGGTATATAAGCTTAGGACTTTCACGAACTCTTCATTCTGCCTTCACTTGACAAAGGGAGCAGTTGGCTCCCGAAACGTCGTGTTTTTAAACCTTACGCTAGTGTCAAAATAACTGTTTGTTATGGAATCTCCTGCTGAAACCCTGTATTGTTTCGTTTGAAAAAATATATTTTAAGGAGGGTCATGACCCCTGTGACCCCGGTGTTCACGCTTGATATAATGTGCCTTATTTATCACTTATAGAAAGCATCGCATAAAGTAAGGGAAATTTTGCTATCTCCTTTTGGAAAAAACAAATTGCTGTCCTTGTCATAAAAATGCAACCAACCAACCCCCTTTTTGAAAAAGAAAACATCTTGGGGAGGAACTATTTTTAACCGCCCTCTTAAATCCTGTTAATGTACATCCATGCATACAGGATTGAATTTTCACTCGGCGTTGTCAATTTTATTCTTTTTTTTTATAATTTAGCTATAAACAACTTACGGCTCGCTTACCTTTTGAACACAAAATAATGCTAATCTGAGAGGGAACTATAGCTCGTTCACGGAAAATTGTCCAATGGTGCCATTAGAAAATAAGGGGAGCTGGCATCGCAAACGGCCTAGCCGATTACAGCAGAGGGGAGGACGTCAACTTTTACCCTCCTGAACTGGTAGCTCAGCAAACGTTCGCTAAAAACCAGTTTTGAGATGCCCTCCGGTCTGCTGGAATAGACTAGGCCGTTTGTGACGTCAGATCCCGTTATTTTCTAACGGTAACATCGAACTCTTTCGATGAATGGACTATAAATAATTTTGGTTCAGCTGTTCTGCGCCGTATTTGTTAGAACTCTTAAAATATAACATTAAACGTAGCTCACGTTCTCTCTAATGACAGTTTCAAGATATACCATGTTCAACCATTATCTATCCACTGCTGGATGAAGGTCTCTCCAAATGCTTTCCACACAAGTCTATCCTGGGCCATTCGTTTCCACGTCACCCCAACCTCTTTTCTTATTTCATCCACCCATCTAGTTTGAGGACGTTTTCTAGGTCTTCGGTGGTCTCTTGGAATCCAGTTCAGAATTTCTGTTGTCCATCGTTGATCAGTTCTTCTTGCAATATGCCCAGCCCATCGCCATTTCAGCCCTTTTACTTTAACAATGATGTCCTCTACTCTAGTTTGCTCTCTCACCCAAGTGTTTCTTTTTCGATCTCTCCTAGTTATTCCAAGCATGCACCTCTCCATGCTCCTTTGCGTTGTCTGTAACTTTCGTATTGCTCCAACTGTTAGACTCCATGTCTCTGATCCATAAGAGAGGACTGGCAATACACACTGGTTGAAGACCTTTCTTTTTAGACACAAAGGCAATTTCCCCTTCAGGATAAAACTGTTTCTTCCAAATGCACTCCAGCCAAGTTTAATACGTCTGTTGAGTTCTTTCATAATGTTGCCATCCATTGAAATCAGCTGGCCAAGGTAAATATATGAATCAGCAATTTCTAGCTCAGTGTTGTCAACTTGTATTTTTGTTTCCTCTACAAAATTATTGAACATGATCTTAGTTTTTTGTAGGTTCATCTTGAGTCCAACTTCTTTACTTCTAGTTGAGAGCTCCTGTACCATGTCTTGGAGTTCTGATGGGTTCGTTGAAAAAATAACAATGTCATCAGCAAACCGCAAATGATTTAAATATTCACCATTTATTTTTATTCCCTTGTTATTCCAATTTATCAGCTGAAAAATCATCTGTAAAGCTGAAGTAAAAAGTTTTGGAGAAATGGTATCTCCCTGCCTCACACCTTTACCAATTTTGATAGTTTTGGTATCTTTATGTAACCGAAATTTTGCACTTGCATTTTTATACACACGTTTCACCATGTCAATGTACACATCCTCAATGTCTGTTGATCTTAAAGAGTTGATGACTGCTGATGTTTTAATAGAGTCAAAGGCCTTCTCATAGTCAATAAATGCAACACACAATGGAAGTTCATATTCATGTGTTCTTTCAATTAATTCTCTTAATACTTGAATATGGTCCACTGTACTGAATCCACTTCGAAATCCAGCTTGTTCTCTTGGTTGAGCTGCATCTAATTTTTTCTGCAGGCGATGTGTTAGCACTTTTGTGAAGATTTTATAAATAGCAGGTAACAAGCTAATTGGTCGGTAATTTTTCAAATCCTCTTTATCACCTTTTTTATGCAAAAGAATTACTGTTGCAGAATCCCATTGGTTTGGTATGTTACCGCTGTTAAGACATTTGGTAAAGAATTTTGCAAGTATGTCTTCTACATATTCTCCAGCTTCTTTTAGGATATCTAATGTAATACCATCATCACCAGGGGCTCTTCCTTTCTTCATACTTTTTATTGCAAATGAAACTTCTTCTTTTAAGATTTTAGGAGCTGTTCCTTCGACTATTTCAATGTCTTCGTTTAATCCACTGTTACTTTCATATAGTTTTTTGTAGAATTCTTCAACTCTTCTAAGTATTTCTTCCCTATTTCTTGTTACGGTGCCATCCTCTCCTTTTAATGCAATGATGTGTTTCTTCCCAACAGATAAACTTCCTTTAACAACCCTAAGGCTCTTGTTGCTTTCAATGGCCTTCCTTACTAGCTCACAGTTGAATTTTCTTATGTCTTCTTTCATGCTTTTGCGCAGAGTTTTACAAAGTTCTATGTACTCAATCCTGGAACTGGTATTTCGATTGTCCACCTTCATATCTCTTCGCCTTTTCATGAGCTGTTTCGTCTTCTCAGATAATTTGCTATTGTGCTTTTTACAGGTTACACCACCAATTTCCCCAGCAGTTTCAACTATTGTCTTAACAATGTTTTCATTTGCTTCTGAGATATCAATTTCTTCAATAAGTCCTTCCAGTGCAGAAAAGCGATTTTTTAATTCCAACTTGAATGCCTCGGTATTTACTTTCAGTTTCATTAAATCCACCCTCTTACTTACTTGTTTCCTAATGAGCTTCTGTCGTTCTAATTTAGTATTTAAGTGCACTTTACATCTCACCATTCGATGATCACTTCCAGTATTAAATCTGTTCAGTACGCTGCAATCTTCAATAATTGATTTCTTGTTTGCCAGGATATAGTCAATTTCACTAGTTCCCCCATTTGGGTGTTTCCATGTCCATTTTCTTTGCGGTTTCTTCTTAAAAAATGAATTCATGATGCTAAGGTTTTCAGCTTCTGCAAATTCGATGAGTTGATCGCCACGTTCATTCCTTTCCCCATATCCGTATTTACCAACCGATGTCTCTCCTTGTTCCTGTTGTCCAATTCTTGCATTGAAATCCCCCATGATGAGCTTGATATGTTGTTTCCCTTTGGTGTGTAACTCTTTGATTTCTTCATAAAATTCTTCAACCTCTTCGTCGGTATGGCTTGATGTTGGTGCATATACCTGTACTATCTGAAGTTGGTATCGCTGGGTTAGTTGAACAACGAGCCTCGCTGCTCGATCTGATGTACTTTCAACTTCCAGAAGACAGTCTTTAATTCTTTTGTTGATTAAGAAGCCAACACCACTTGTTCTTCCAGTTTCCGTTCCTCTATAATAAAACAAATGTCCACTTTTAAGTTCCACCAACTCTTCACCTTTTCTTCTAACTTCACTGAGTCCTACAATGTCCCATTTGATCTTGTCTAGTTCCTCTTCCAATTCCTGAAGTTTTGCTTCAGAAGCAAGGGATCGTCCATTAAACGTAGCCAAGGTCAATAACAAACGGCAGCCTGGGCCATTCCAGTGATTCTTAGCACCCCCTGCTTTCATGCCACACTGACCGCTGCCTTGATCAGGAGCACTCCAGCACCTGGAGACTAGGGGCCATGGTTTTTGGTGTGTCAACATAATGGAGGAATTAGCCATAATTTCACCACGCTGGCTAGACGGGTTGGTGAATTAGCCCTCCCCTTCCGCCTTTCTATCCGTGCAGCAAATATTAATTTGCCACATAAATAGAAAGCTCAGCCTGCACCACTTGAAGGCGGGGTAGGACACTAGGTTACTGGCCTGGCCGGTTCCACACATCGTCACATACGTTCAGCGTGTGGGTCTCCTTCCAGTTAGATACCAGCAACCCTTTTGCAGGCCATATATATATATATATATATATGTTGTTATTTTTTCAACGAACCCATTAGAACTCCAAGACATGGTACAAGAGCTCTCAACTAGAAGTAAAGAAGTTGGACTCAAGATGAACCTACAAAAAACTAAAATCATGTTCAATAATTTCGTAGAGGAAACAAAAGTACAAGTTGACAACATTGAGCTAGAAATTGCTGATTCATATATTTACCTTGGCCAGCTGATTTCAATGGATGGCAACATTATGAAAGAACTCAACAGACGTATTAAACTTGGCTGGAGTGCATTTGGAAGAAACAGTTTTATCCTGAAGGGGAAATTGCCTTTGTGTCTAAAAAGAAAGGTCTTCAACCAGTGTGTATTGCCAGTCCTCTCTTATGGATCAGAGACATGGAGTCTAACAGTTGGAGCAATACGAAAGTTACAGACAACGCAAAGGAGCATGGAGAGGTGCATGCTTGGAATAACTAGGAGAGATCGAAAAAGAAACACTTGGGTGAGAGAGCAAACTAGAGTAGAGGACATCATTGTTAAAGTAAAAGGACTGAAATGGCGATGGGCTGGGCATATTGCAAGAAGAACTGATCAACGATGGACAACAGAAATTCTGAACTGGATTCCAAGAGACCACCGAAGACCTAGAAAACGTCCTCAAACTAGATGGGTGGATGAAATAAGAAAACAGGTTGGGGTGACGTGGAAGCGAATTGCTCAGGATAGACTTGTGTGGAAAGCATTTGGAGAGACCTTCATCCAGCAGTGGATAGATAATGGTTGAATATGATGATGATGATGATGATATATGAAATATTAAAAGCATTTTTTAGAATGCAGTTTATTATGCTAATAATTGCAAAATGCGCACACTTAATTTAATATTTATGCTTAATTTATGGGTTATAATATATATTTTTTAATAATAATATTAATATTATTAAACTTTATTTCATCTTATAATTAAAATGTATTGAATTTATTCATAAAATGAAAGTAAATAACATTACATATCAATACTGATTTACTTAGGTTATAATAAACCAATATTCACATATGATAAAAAATATGTCAAAATATGATTAGTGTAGAATACCAAAAAATAACATATTCAGTGGAACTTGTCTAAAGTGACCACCTTTGGGACTGGACTACAATTAGCACCATAGACAGGTGGTCATTATACACGACAAACTTTGGTATAGGCATTAACTAAGCTCCTACGAGTTCTCTCTATCTTTTAAAAAATGGTCACTTTATTCAGGTGATCAATTTACCAAGGTGGTCATTTTATTCAGGTGATCAATTTACCAAGTTGGTCACTTTATCCAGGTGGTCAATTTCCGAAGGTGGTCACTTTATCCAGGTGGTCAATTTCCGAAGGTGGTCACTTTATTCAGGTGGTCAATTTCCGAAAGTGATCACTTTATCCAGGTGGTCAATTTCCAAAGGTGGTCACTTTATCCAGGTGATCATTTTACCAAGGTGGTTACTTTATTCGGGTGATCAATTTACCATTGTGGTCACTTTACCAGGTTCCACTGTATAATATATAACTTAGAGACAGAGAAGGGGGAGAGAGAGAGAGAGAGAAAGTGGATGTGAAAGCGTTTTATAAAATACGTTTGCAAAAGAAATATTAAAAATGTAACTTTTAGTCTTCTGTAAAATACACCAGGCAAATATTTGTTAACAGTGTTTTACATAAATAATGGGTATGAAAACTGTGACAAAATTAATGAATTTATATTTGTCAAGCACTAAAAATTAAATTGATG